>JAOBRG010364849.1:0-12289 GCA_027574985.1 Umimayanthus nakama | reverse complement strand
AAACACGAAATTTCGAATTTAAAAACTCGAAATTTCGAGTGTTTAAGAGGTTGCTTTTGCCAAGTAGGTTGTTAGGCAAAGAGTCATGGCGGACAAGTATAGAATTCGACAGTGGAGAAAGCCATTTCGATGGCGAATTCAAATTTGTTGTTACTTCTACTTCTATCCTGTCTAGTTCTGCCGCGTTACTCGTCGAGTCCAGAAGGTTCTACACCGGGCGATCTCTTAGAACAACATTTTTATCTCGGTCTTTAATAACCTGCGAACGGGAAGCTGAGCCAGTGTACTTGCTTGGTAACCAAGCCACCTTTTGTAAACTAGAAATTTCAAGTTTGTAAACTCGAAATTTCGAGTTTGTAAACTCGAAATTTCGTGTTTGTAAACTCGAAATTTTGTGTTTGTAAACTCGAAGCGGAGAAAGTAATCGCGAAATGGCATGTCCCTTATAAGCCACCGTAGTTTCCTAATGAAATATTCTGAAAATTTATGAAGTTTGTAAACTCGAAATTTCGTGTTTGTAAACTCGAAGCAGAGAAAGTAATCGCGAAATGGCATGTCCCTTATTAAGCCACCGTAGTTTCCTAATGAAATATTAATAAGTAAAAAAACAAGTTTGAAACGGGTTTTTGGAGTTTGCATCTTAATAAATAGTCTGCGTAATTCAATTTCCCACTGACCTACCCACAGTAGAAAAGATAACAGTCAAACAGTGGCAAAAACGGTCATACTTAATACCAAGACAGCAGAGTTGGCAAAAAAAAAAAAACTGCAGAGATTTTTTTAAAGTACATAAAGAAACATTAAAAATGGTCGTGCAATGTGCCATTAAATAACTGTTATTTTCAATATTATTGGAGGACGTGTGTTTCCTAATATTGAAATTTGAATACAACTGTGAACTGTAATAAAAGTACTATGTACCTTTTTGAGTGTACTTCAATAAATCTACTAGACTATTCAATGGTCACTCAAGGATGGATGGATCCGCTCTCTCAGTTTATGTTCCTGTTATGTTGAAACTTGAATACAACTAATGTGAACTGTAATAAAAGTACTGTGTACCTTTTTGAGTGTACTTCAATTGATCTACTAGACAAAATTGTATTGCTCAGTGTTCATGTGACTATTCAATAGCCACTCAACGATGGATGGATCCTCTCTCTCAGTTTATGTGCCTTCTGTGTCACGCCATGAATCGATGTCCGTGTGCGAGCGGGCAGCAGAGCTAAAAAAAGTTTCTTACGTGCATTGGCGCAGAGCCAAGAAGAAACTAAGAGTTTTCAATAATGAAGCAGTTATACGCTAGAGTGCAAGTTTCTGCTGACAATTCTCAAACAATCTTTTGATTTCCAATTACTGAAATTATCCAACGCCAAACTTTAAATTCAGTGCATATTTACTTCAGTTTCAACAACTTGGAGCACGTTTCAGTTGGCCGGATACACGAGAACAGCTAGCTGTACAAATGTGAAGAGGGTTGCTCGGTCAAGCGTGCGACGATTCAAATATAAGGTGTCAGAGAGAGGGATGAGCTGCGATTAAGCCCAAGATTTAAACTCACGCTAGTTTGGTAATGCCGAGATAAAAACTAAACACCGTTTAGTTGGGTTTTTTTCTTCTTAAAATAAACACAAGTATTCTTCACCAGTGTAAAACCAGATCCAAACTGTCTTTTTCAAATTGAGTACACGAGAACCTAATTCACTAGGTGACAAACTATTCGACGCCTCACTTGTCTAACCAACCTATCATCAACTCATCAAGTATTGAAGGACAATGGGAAAGTTTTTAATCAACTTACTGAGAACCATGACTCGCTTGGGAAACACAAAAAAATCCCTTCTCTGAAGCGCAAAGCTAAGTTGAGTTTTAAAGTAATGTCAAGCAATGATCTTGATTTCTTGCACTTTTGTTCTCAAACAGAGAGCTAATCTAAAGGCCGATGTTTGACTATTTCAAGCGCGGGGTCGTGTGACTTATCCCTCATTTAATTGTAAGTGTGATCAAATTTCCAGTCTAAAGACGCCGCGCCAGACGTCCCCAGAAAATTTTGCAGAATTTTGAGGTCACCCTCAAGCCTTGACCACATCTTACACTGCAGCCTCTGCACTGTATGGTCGCTCGGGAAAGTCTTCTCGCAAAGATGCTTTGCTATATTTAGACTTGAGTATTTGAATTTGGATCTGTTCTGCTATTTGCATAATCGCCGCGTTAAAACCAGACAGAGTCGTTGAATGTTGGCAGCACTGCTTTGTGGAAGTGATCATGGAAGAGGTAGAGGACCCTTTGGGTTTATAAGATTGAGGCCCACAATCAAAAATACAAACGCATTGTGAGGAGAGCTTCTGGACTCCGTCTTAAGTTGAAAGGTATGATATAATTATGTTAATCATATAGTACTGAGTGTTGCTGAAAGAACATTTGAATGTGATTCCAGACAGTGATATCTGGGATGTGACCGAGTAATCAATATGAATATACATTTTACCAAGAGTTTTTGCGGTCATGTATGGACCGTTGAATAGTTTGCCCTCTACATAATGGTTTCCCTAAAAGGATAGAATTTAAGATTAGCAGAGAAGGAAAGTGCGAAGCGTAGTATTGCATCGGCTGATACCGTACTAGAGCACATGTAATACTCGAATTAATATTGAATATAGCTTTGTGGATTTTTTCTTGTTGTTTCTCAGGAGCTCCGACATGAATATTGGTCTACACAACATTTTTTTCCTGACACTGTTCACCTCGTGAAGGTTGTCTTCAAATTGATAGTACATCGATTTAATGTCATCTCAATTCTGTTGGAACAAGAATAAAGATCCGACGCAACTGTTACAGTTCGTCAGGTACTGTGTACATTTTTAAAATTATAGCGAAAAAATATTTCAAGTCGAAGATTGAGCTGAACTTTTTATCCCAGCATTATGAGCATCCAAAATTCTCAGGCAAGGAAACAAATTTGACAATGTTTAATTTGCTCTTGGACACAACAGATGTTTCAAACGATAGACAACAAGGGGAAGTCGGTCAGTCCGCGGGCCCCTAGTCGCCCTTACAAGTTACAGCAAAACTTATACCAGTAAACACGAAATCATACAATCTGAAAAATATGTTTTCTGTGTGCTATGGTCTTAGATTTTAATTACTGTTCTACTAATTTGTACCACTTTGAAAAAAGCATATTTAATTCGTTTAAATTGCGGCTTGTGGAGCTAGTGGAAGCGGATATGTCCTCGCATGCCCTTTTATTGGTTGCAGCGAAATTAAGCTTGTGCAGGAGATTTCGTGAGGGATGATTTGTCAAAACAGTTAAAGTGTATTTGGTATTTATTTTCTGGATTTGGATTAGCTGAACGCGTCTGTTTGGAGCTGCGTTTTATTACAAATTGTATAAACAATAGCACGGTTTGTTTGGTAATTCGGTCATTCAGCAGGCAGCTTGCACACGCTATCTTTTCTCCAGCCGTTCGTGATCAGGAACATGCAATATATATTTGTCGAGTTTTGTCGTGTTAGCTATTTTAATCATTGGGTGTTTTTCCATCAGGGGATGCGTTTTCAGTTAGTTTAAGCGCGGTGCTGCTATAGCCACACAGTATGTGATAGAGAAAATTATATGCATCTGCAATATTGGTACTGGTATAGTAAACCTGTCAAAACTTTCTGACACCAGAAAAAATAGTCTTTTTTCGGTTCAGATCACGGCATATGATCACAATGATCAAAGTATGATACAAAACTAAGTAAATTAAATGGTATTTCTTCCTACAAAATAAAGTTTTCCTGCTAGATAGGGCGAGCAATGGCCCAAACTGCTCGCTGCTCTGTTTGCTATTATGTCTAGCGGTGTCTAGGATTTATGCAAAGCTAGTGTGTGCAATTTCCTGGCGTGATAATTGAAAATATTAATCAGACACGAAAATGATGGTTTGTACGTCATAAGAGTTCTAATTTGTTTTGTCTCCTGCTTGGGAATCTTCGTAAAATCTCGTTTGAAACTTCTACACAGAAGCAGCTTAAAGAAGTGTGTTGAAAACAAAGAAGAAAAAATTGCCTTCTGTGTGACCGTGATCAAGTCGGCATCATTCCTTGCAGTGTATATTTTTATAGTTACACGTGAGAAGCTACAGATAGCGTGTCAAGGTTTCCCTTTTTAATTTACTATTTTTTAGGTTTTAAAACTAGAGTTTTGCAGCACATATACATATTGTAAGAGAAAAACAACATTCTCTTCCACTATCATTTTGTCGTGGTAATCTTTTTTGTTGTTGTCCAATGCATGTTTTTTGAAGTAACAAGTAGAATAAAATTCTTACGTTACCACTGCCTGTTGACGACGGGGATAACATTAAATACAAAGCCTCACACCGTCTTTTTCCTAAAGTTGTTTCTCCAATACGGAAACACCAATTTAGAAAATCAAGCAACTTTAAAATTGTCCAGTATTTAAGAACATGACTGAATTGAAGAGTCGTTCCTCTCTGGCTAAGTAAATTTACGTTTCTTGAGTCAAACTCACCGTTCCCCGCATGCAGGGTCAAATTAAAAATCTGATTTGGCTTGAAGTTGGTTTCACTGAGATCTTTTTCAAAGTTAAAAAGTCAATATTAGGACATTAGCTCTTTTAGTTGCCACTTGTGTTTACAAAGCTAGAATTGCCCGCGTAACACCAGGCACGCCAGCTTCTATAAAGATAATTGTACATGGCAGGTTTTGTTGAATCATAAACACTCCTCTTTCGTCTCAGTCTTTACTGCTCGAATTTGAATGATAAGAAGCTAAGCCGGTCACCTTACACAGAGGTTGGATTTCCATAGACAGTGTAAGTGTATAACTGAAAGAATACTTCTCCGCGTTTTGTTGGCACTAGCTGTTGCAAAGCGTTACGTTCGAAGCGGTAGTACGGTCATGTACGGTGTGTCTACTTAGATGCTCGAACCTCGCTAAGTAACTTCTTCTTTACGAAATAGTAACCATGTTTGGTTTCTTTTTTTAACCCTAAATGAAATTCCATTTCAGAATTTTTTTACCTTTGCAGGAAAACGAAAACTTGCCGTTTGCACACAAGCTGGAACAATGGAACTGACGGAGACGGAAAAGCAGACATGTGGAACGAGATCATCTCCAAAATGATGATGCATCGAACCGGCTTCTATACGCTCCGTAAACAACACGGAAAAGAATGCCAAATGTTGGTATAAGCCTGATGCATTAACCAGGGGAGAGTATAACAGTGGTCAGCAAGTCGGAAGATTTTACATAAATTGTACTTCATTTTGACGGAATCAGGAATGCTGTTCATGTTGCGCGACCCGCGGGGGTGTGTCTGGCATTGTGCGCTGACCAGTTTGATCGATTTTGGTCTCCCATGGCCCACGCGGCTCTTCGAGATTCCCGCTCATACTGTCTCTTCGGCCTCCAAACCACCATGAGGGAAAGAACCCCGTGAGTTTGTAGTTATCTTTAACAGTTTTACACCTCTTACTAACGAATCTTCTTTAAGAACGGTTTCTTCACAGGTATAGTCAATTGTTGGCTTGTACCTAAGGAATATTCTACCTCTATCAAGAACTCAAAGACGGATAGAACCGCCGTTATACAACAAACGACTTACAACTCATAAGATTATTTATACCTCTAAACTCAAGAGAAAATAAGATTCGAATTTGTTTAAATACGTTTTTAGCAAACTGTTTTTGCTGTCTTTGTTGATGCCACAAACAGTAGCTTTACTGAAATTGTGTTCGTCTGCAATGCTATCGTGGTGTTCAGTTGAAGTTGTACCGATTATACAAGTATAACAATGGAGGGCATATTTTTATTTCCTCGTCAGCCTTCACGTACAGCAGATGGCTGAGAGGTAAGAAGTACTTGTTTTTTCGCGTTTGTTTTCCGGTTTTAGTATCTTAAGACCGTATCGGCTCGATGCAAGCCAAGCTACACATGTGCAAAATGTTTTTGATTGACCGAGCGCTATAGTAATGGTATCGACTTGATCGGCGGTTAGATTAGCAACCAAGGTCAATCGCTGTCTGAAGCAGAAATGTCGGTTGGAATTTGTTTTTAATATTTTGAGGTATCGTCTGTATTTTAGAGCGTTTTTTAGTGTAACATTTGTAGTAGGGTTACAAACAACAGTAGAAGGTGGTTTTTGATGTGTTCCATGGAAGAATGCGAGGAAATTGGAAATTACAAGTAGGAGACATATTGATATGCTTTCTCAATTACCAAAGAAAACTTTTTGCAGGTTAGCCTAAACGTAGTGTGTTTCTTGTCATTTTTTTTCATTTTTGTCTTGTGTAAAGCTTCCGTAAAATGGGAAACTCAGGAATAGTTTGCCTTACAGCCTACTTGATTTTTTCATGTTCTGATCTCCATTGGACACTAATTCAGTACAAGCAGGAAGCCACGTTAAGTCTACTTCATAAATCAAACTTTATGCCAATCACTGGTTTCAGTCGAATCCATGGGTCTAAACATTCTCCTATCTCAAGCTGAGTAAAATGTCTTATATTTAAAACAACGTTTTCCAAGGACAGGTGACACGATTTAATATTTGAGCAACATACTAAAAAAAACCAAAATAAGCTCTAGACAGAATGTGCTCTTGATTGTTCATTCAGGTTTTATAAAAAGCAAATCAATGTTTTCACAACACTATTTTTGTACGGTTGGTAATGGTTATAAGTTTCCATGTTTAGGAAAACTACCTTTAGTTTTGCTGTGTGAAGACTTCTTCAAGTTGTACCAAAAAGGAAAAATATATGTTGCCAGCTTGTGAAAATAGCACAACATCGTATAATCAATGCTGAAACCAAATTTCTTTAGTTACTAATGTGTGCAGCAGTTGAAACGGTACTCTCTTAAAGCTATTGAAGGTGGTTCCGTTCCGAGGAAGTTTGCCACAAGACTGAGTTTTGAGAGAGAAAAATCTGAGCACGTGTTACGAGGAACAACAGACTTATGAAGACAACACATTCTCAGTGGCAATTTTAGATACATGTAAACAGATAAAAACAGGCCGCCAAAATGTTTTAGTCGGTTGTATTAAAAAGATCTACCTCACTGACCACACAAACAAGTCCAATGATAGAACCATTAGACCAAATGCTTCCTTCACAGGTTTGACTTGAGAGTTTTTTGTATTGAACCGACTCATCTTGGTTGTTAAGAACGCCTGAGCCTGTCTGGATTAGATTGGTATTGGAAGATTTTCTTTGGTCTGTGTCAAAATAGTTCTTAATTCCAAAACGTTTTTTCCAAAGAGAATTGGACATTTTAACTCTGTGACGAAATATTTACTTCGGAAATACTCAAAGTATGATTCAAGTTGTTGTGTGAACGTGATTTTTTTATTCAGAAATGTCTACATTTTAATCCAAACACCAGAAGACGATGTGCATTCCAAGGAGGATTTTGGTTATTTGAAAACCGTGGGAAAATATGTGCTTTGTTTTGTGGAAAAAAACAACCTTTTTGTTCGTCATGTTTTCTTTGCAAAAGTTTTGCTGTTTTGATCCAATATCTACAGATCAAAATCTGTAGGCTGAATTTTTAACCTCGTCTGACCTTAATTCAACAGACCAAGCAAATTTGAATCGCACAGAAAACTATTTGACAGTTGACAAGAAGGAAATCATGCACGCCGTGCAGCAAAGTTTTGTGGTCAATTCAATTAACAAGACGTTTTCTTTGAACATTTTTCACGTGCTTCGCAGAAAGTTTTACCTACAAAAGCACAACCATATCTAGAGGATGTTCTTGAAGCAGTTTGGAAGAGTATTCCGTATATTGGATTAGTTTTACAACGATAGCTACATGTTTACAAGATAACTTCACTGAGTTTTATAATTTGTGTGTTTGCTGTCTTTCTGTCGTCTCAAAACAAGACATTTTTAATGGCCACGAAGTATTATATAATTTTGGTTTTTGTAATAAACAGAAATGTCTGTAGACCATAATTTTGCTTTCTTTAATCCATTTTGATTCCAGCCAAGTTGAGTTAAGTGCTATAGGAGGTGAAGGCAGTTAACTAAATTCTGGTAACCGACTGGCAGAAACAATTCTATAGATAATCAAAGACTACTAACTATTTAGCTCTCTTCCACTGGCTGGTAACAAAGGAAAACTTTAGATGGAAAAGGTACAGTCTATCGTTTATAAATTTGTGGTGTTTGCTAGTTTTGAAACTTTTTGTATTACGCAACTCCTATTAGAATGGTCTGGTATCAGTGCACGTGTATAATGTAGTGCGAAGTCAGGGTTAGAAAGTACCGAGGAATCTCTCAAGAAGAACAAAAATAATTCTCCATGCTTCAGTATTTTCAATAGAGTATAGCAGTATTAAATTGGACAAAACGTAGTTAAATAAGAGTACGTATTAAACAATTGTTCACGGCATTTTTCCTAAGTATATGTACAGAGACACATGGCAAAAACGTATATACTAATTCTCCAAGTGCAAGTATTGAAATAATTTCTGACCAAGATTTAATTTGTAGCATCTTTTATTCTAGGGAAGAAAGTTTTGGGAACAGTTAGCCCAATATGTTATAAGCTGATGGTGCAACGTGGGTAGGAACGGCGATGTTACAAGTGGTAATAGATAGTAGGGCCTGCTTGATATTAATATTACAGTTTGTGCTTTGTGTGGAACTGAATAGAGTTGTTTAATTTATAGACGTCTACAAAAGAAAATATCTCAATGTATTTGATAAAAAAAACTGAAACAAAGCTTTGTATTTTGAGCTTTGAAACCAATGCTGATTGCCAAAGAGGAACACTTTGGTTAGGTTTAATAATATTCTAGAAACGAGCTATATGCATGATGATTTTTCCAGTTGCAAGAGGATATCAAATATATTCTTCAGTCGCATGTTATTCAGGCATAATCGGAACGATGATGTTCAGAAACTTAACTTGGAAAGCAAACTGTGTATTCACACATTTTGACAGTTTGGCGGAGTGGTTATGGCTTAAAGATATTATAATCACCATTTCCATTTACCGATGAGCATTAATTCTTTCCTAGTGTTGCCATTTCGTTGTTTATTTAGTAAGATGCTATTAGGTTTATATAACTGGTGCAATGCATGTAAACCAAGAAGGAAAACGTTTTCATTGTAAATGCAGTGCCGTGATTAGGAGTAATATAGGACACAAAGTTGTTATCGTTGTTTTCAGCCAAACTTGCAATATCTAAGCTGGCTTTCATAATGAACGTCTGTAGAGATCTTAAGGCTACGTTTATTAGTTTCATTATTAGTATTACGCAGACAAAACCGAGTTTTCCTTTTTGAGAAAGATTTTCATATGGTTGAAAACGCTAGATAGACAAGACACGTTGCAGAAGAACAGGATGAAATTACAGTAATAACAGTTAGAAAATATGTTGAACAAACAAACAAATCAATGAAATAGTTTAGATTTGAAACCCACACTTACCTTGGGTTTGTGTATGGTGAGTGGCTGTGTTGCATACATCACAGAATACAATAGGTTTAAAAAGGGTGCTGTCACATGTTCTGTTGCTTGTTTGACCAAGAAGGCAACATCAGCAGTCTGTCTATTCAGTTTTTCAAAATGCAAGAGGGTATCAAACATATTCTTCTGTCACGTGTTATTCGGGCATAATCTGAACGATGATGGTCAGAAACTTAACTTGGAAAGCAAAGTGTGGATTCACATACTTTGATAGTTTGGCAGAGTGGTTGTGAATTAATGATATTGTGATCACCATTTCCATTTCTCAATTAACAATAATGCTTTACGAGTGTTGCCATTTCGTTGTTTTAGTTAGAAAGATGCCAACAGGTTTACTTTAGGGCTCAGTATAATAACTGTAACTGGTGCAGTACATTAAACCAAGAAGGAAAACGTTTTCATTGTAAATGCAGTGCCGTGATTAGGAGTAATATAGGACACAAAGTTGTTATCGTTGTTTTCAGCCGAACTTGCAATATCTAAGTTGGCTTTCATAATGAACGTCTGTAGAGAGCCAAGGGCTTCGTTTATTAGTTTCGTTATTAGTATTACGCAGACAAAACTGAGTTTTCCTTTTAGAGAAAGATTTTCAAATGGTAGAAAACGGTAGGTAGACAAAACACGTTGCAGAAGAACAGGATGAGACGACAGTGATATCAGTTAGAAAATATGATGAACAAACAAACAAATCAATGAATCAGTTTAGGTTTAAAACTCGCACTTAATGTGGGTTTGAGTATGGTGAATGGCTGTGTTGCGTACATGCACAGAACACAACAGATCGAAAAGGTGCTGTCACATGTTCTGTTGCTTGTTTGACCAAGAAGGCAACATCAGCAATTTGTCTATTCAGTTCAGAAGATTTTTGTATTAATTACAACCTTGCCTGCTTACTCCTACTTCGTGAGTAGGTTAATCCATTCAAGTATATTTCCAAAAGTAAATGTCTCTTTATGCAAAGCTCCTTCCACCAATAGCTCTTGAATCTTCAACTGAAATTCCTGCGTCCGAGTTAAAGAATTTGCCCGTGCGTTGACAGCGAAATCAAGTGCACATTTCTTGACAACTATTTGGAGTAGAATTCTCTTGTTGTTTTCTCTAAGTCTTCAAACTGAAGCAAAATTTGATCATGGTACATGAGTACAGCGGGACTGTTTTGGCTAGCTTGAGCAGTGCCTCTTCTTAGTATAGTAAGTGCTATGCACACGTTTGTTGTCGCGTGTGTGGAAGTGAATTTGCTGCATGTGTAGTTCACGTGACCAGATTAATGGGATGATTTTCTAACATCTCAAAGCTGAAAAGACTCTCCCGACTTGAGAGTTCGCTGGCCCGGTGAAGTTCGCTGCTGCACGGCTGGGCTGTAGTTTCCTTATCCTCTTGGAATCCAGAATTCTTCAATATTGGAAAAATGGTTTGTTGCAACACCCGGTAAAACTTCAGAATCAGCAAACGAGCCCGTGTATTGTTCATGACTCAATGTGATAGCTTCAAAATGCCGAACATTGTTTCTAAGATAGTAGGAACCATATTAAGGTGGTGTCCATATTCCTAAAATCGACTGAGGGAATAAACTCTACAGTTGCTCAGGCGATGAGAAGTTGGGATTCTATGATGTTCAAAACGGTGTGTCGTGAAACGAATTGATTTTTAGTTGGGCGGCCAGTTTTTGTACCTTTGCTGTTCAAATGGCGGTAATTTATACTTTGAGCAAGCTTCAAGAACAGTACTCTTTGTGTTGGAAAAATATCGCCGCAGCATGTGTTTTAGCTTGCTTTAACCGAGAATTCATCAGTAATATAGCTGTTACTTTATATGATAATTACTGTATTAACGATCTTTCTCTGTGATTGAGTGATGAATGCTCTTTCTCCAAGCGACTTGGTCACACTTTGGTTCCGGAAAGTCTAGCCAGTGAAACATTAGAACTGCTACTTACTCAGTAGAGCGACTTGGTTCATATCACACTATTATGCATAAATATATATTTATATCTTTGAACCAAATTTGTGGGCTGTGTAAAAGCTTAAGGCGGCAGAAAAATCTGTTTAAACCCATGCAAAAAGGCACTTTTATGAACGCGTTCTGGTCCATTTACAGTCAGTTACAAAGTCAACAAAGAAACTGACGAGAGTTTAACGAAAAGATGGGTTTTCGGTTCTATGCCTTCTGTACTGAGATTGTTGGCCTATAGAAGGTAGGCTATATGCACTTATAATGCGATAGTGAATGTTGGCAGAGTCCCTCGTCGGTTAAAAATATACATAGGCTGTCATTAGGATCATTGTAAAAAGATGTATTCTAGCGTTAGCGTATTTTTTTATTACAATACTCAGATAGTACCCTGATATTTGTGGCAGTTTCCAAAGCAGGGATTTTTCGACCCTGTTTATTGTAATCGTTAGTTTTGTTTTTCATTCAGTTTGATATTATATTCGTCGTATCTTGCAAACAAATACTCTCATGATCACCAACGGCAGCAGTTTAGTCTTCCGAGCTACTAAAATCGATCAGTATAAAGTCTTGACTTTAGTGACTGTCAGCGTCTTGTAAGACAAATCGTTCGATTAAGTCGGTTCCCTGCGATGAAGCAGGTTTTTCCAATCCTCTAGGACACTTCCTGAGCATAGTGAAGAGATTGATAGCTAAAAAACGTATATTATCGGTCTGTATAGTAGTGAATCTTCCTTCAAAACTTAGCTTAAAGCCATTATTTACAGAGGCATGATGTATTCTTGGAGGCTTCCGTGTACAAACAGAGGAAGGAGACCCATTAACTACATGGACACGATAGCGAAGGACATACAGC
>JAOBRG010364838.1:0-12290 GCA_027574985.1 Umimayanthus nakama | reverse complement strand
AATTGGAGATAACGTTTGGCATATCGTTAATAAACAAGACAAATAGAGCGGGTCCGAGAATACTACCTTGTGGCACTCCCGAAGAAACTGATAACCATTTAGAAAATTTCCGTCTATCATCACTCGTTGTTTTCTGTCGTGCAAATAGCTTACAAACCATTTCAGCAAGGACGCTTTGATCCCGGCATGATGTAACTTGTGCACCAGGAGCAGGTGTGTTACAGAGTCAAACGCTTTTGAAAAGTCTAGGAAGGCAATATCTGCCTGATTGCCCTGATCAATTGCTTGGGTTAGTATATGGACAATTTCAAGAAGCTGGGTTACAGTGGAGCGGCCTTTCATGAAACTGTGCTGTAAGTGATAAATACAATTAGTTATGAATGGGAAGAAATTGTCAAACACGCAGCGTTCAACAACCTTATCAACCAGACTCAACAGAGAAATTGGTCTAAAATTAGTCACGTCTTCTTTGTTTCCTTTCTTGAAAACTGGCACTACATTGGCGTACTTTCACTCCCTAGGGACGCGACCGAGGCGCAGAGAGAGATTAATTAAGTGTGTTAGTAAAGGTGCGATTTCGTTTTCGCATTCTTTTAGTAGTCTCCCTGGAATCTGATCAGGACCACAGGCTTTGGATGTATCAATAGATTCTAAGGCTTTTATCTTAACACCTCTTCCACACTTACTTGAATTAAGTGCAATTAGTTGTTATTAGGTGACAATGTTGGTGTTACTGTCGGCTTATGATGATCAGTCTTCAGAAAAACTGAAGCAAAACATTTGTTGAGTATCGCGGCCTTTGCAGGGGAAGTAGACGCCTTTTCTCTACCCAGATTCACGACCCTCGGTATCCTAGCAGCTTTTGTTTTAGCTCTATAAAACGACCAGAATTGCTTAGGATTATCCTTTAGATTATCTTGAAGATTCTTTATAAAGGCACGATATTTACGCTTTGCAGCAGTTTTCACTTGTTTACGAATGTCTCTATCTTCTCTCTCATTGAGTGCAGATAATGGCAGTGATAGTGATGATAGCTCTTATGACGAAGTGTTGATTGCTATGGGAGATGCAGAAAGTGAAGGTTCATATGATGAAGAAATTAGTGAATCCCAGGACGAAGAAGTAAATGATGACATAGGACACCTTGTGCATGCAACAAGGTATGGCAGATCTATCTGGTCCTGGAGAAGCTCAGCATATAGATGTGAGTATAAATTAGCCTTTAAACTTGTATTTCTTTGGCTATTTAATAGACAAACTCTAGTTAAACACCATAAAAAACTGCTATAACAATTGTTATCATTGATCAAATCGAGAGCACTTCATGCAGTTACATAATGAAGTTCTATGTTGCCTAAAAATTTTTTAAGATACTGATCTTATAAATTAATCCAATGCATATACTACCTGTAGCGAAAACGTTTATATACTACTCAATAGTACCATACTGTTATTTACTTTTTATACACCATTTCTATTTTATGCAAACTCTGCAAACCCATTTTTTAATTAGAAATATGTGTTAAACAGAAGATTAATATTAGTAATTATTTAGTAATTAAGATGGAAGTCCGTGCAAGTTCTATTGTTTATGCCAAATAAAAAAATAGGAGTATGAAGAATCAAGAAGCTGATCTAGAATCAATAATCGCAAAAATTCAGATTGAACTAGAAAATAGCACACCAAACGGCAATCATGAGCCCACTATAACACAGTTAGAAGACCTCAACCACCAATTAGAAAAATTGATTGAACACAAAACACAAGGTTCAATTATTAGGTCAAAAAGACATTGGTAAAACGAAGGTGAAAAAAACACAAAATACTTTCTGAACTTAGAAAAACGTCACAGAAAAACTATAAGAGGACTCAAATTAGAAAATGGCACCAAAATTGATTCTGATAAAGAAATCCTTGAAAGTGCAAAAATTTTTACAAGAAACTTTACACAACGTCCAAGCCTGACCTCGGTAGTTATGAAGATTCTTTTTTTCCAAAAAATATAGAGCAAAAACTCAACGATGTAGAGAAAGAGTCTTGTGAAGGTCAATTAAGGCTGGAAGAAGTCCTGCAATCTTTAAAAACCATGGCGAACAAAAAATCCCCGGGTTCCGACGATCTATCAGCCGAGTTCTATAAATTTTTCTGGGGAGACATCAAAGTATTTCTAATTAACGCGCTAAATGCTGCGTATAAAAAAGGGACTTAAGCGACAACTAAGCGTCGCGGTCTGATATCTTTGCTTCCCCAAAAAAACAATGTTCTTCATCATCTAAAAAACTGGAGGCCCATCTCGCTCTTAATTTGCGATTATAAAATTGCCGCGAAAGTAATAGCCTCGAGAATAAAAACTGAATTACCGACAATAATTAATTTTGATCAAACAGAGTTTTTGAAAGGAAGATCGATCGGGGAAAATGTTAGGCTAATAGATAGCACTATCAACTTCACGAAACTGAAAGATATTCCCGGTCCGCTCTTGTTTGTCGACTTTAAGAAAGCTTTTGACACCCTGGAGTGGTCTTTTATCGTAAAGACTTTACAATACTACAATTTTGGATCCTCTTTAATATCATGGGTAAAACACTTTATTGTGATGCAATCAGTGCCATACTGAACAATGGATGGTCGTCCGGTTTCTTTTCAATTAACCGAGGTTATAGGCAGGGGTGCCCCCTGTCCCCCTATTTATTTATAGTCTGTGCGGAGGTTCTGGGATCGGCGGTCAGAAGGGATCACTCGATACGAGGTATTGACATACTTGGAGTTGAGTGTAAGATCAGTCAATACGCCGATGATACTACTCTAATACACGATGGGAGCTTTTCCTCTCTTAAAAACGCATTTAAAACCTTAGACAATTTCGCCCTTGAAAATAAATTATGAGAAGTCGGAAGCCCTCTGGATGGAAAACTGCGAAACAGTAGAGAAACCCTATTTCTACAGAGAAAACTCTCCTGGGCCAGACGGAATATGAAAGCACTCGGGGTGTGGTTTTCAACCATAGAAGGAGCCTCCGGTCAACTAAACTTTGAAGAGAAAATTGAGAAACTGAAGAAAACCGTTGATAATTGGCAACTCAGGCGGCTAACACTGCAGCTGGTCTATATTCTGACACCTCTTCCCACCGATCAGAAACTTTTAGAAGAAATACACAGAATATTATTTAGCTTTTTATGGGACGGAAGACGTGACAGAATTAAAAGGTCAGAAATGACTTAGCAGTTATGAAAAGGGCGGACTGAAAATGTTGGATATTAAAACTTTCAATATCTCACTAAAATCCATCTTGATCAAAAAGTACCTTGATAGTACAACTACAGGGAAGTTGAAACTTTTTTTCGATTTTTATCTTGCAAAGCACGGCGGCAGAAAATTATTTGCAGGCAATTTGAACTTGGACGATCTTCGATACCTGAATATCAAGGAGGATTTCCTGAAGGAAGTCCTCCATATCTGGGCGTAAATAAACTTCCAAAATACTCAAAAAATCTTTCAGGAAATACCTCTTTGGCATAGTTCTCTAATCAGAATAGGAAAAAAGCCAGTTTTTTTCCCCCGTCGGTCGATAAATTCTGTAAACCACGTAAAAGACCTGTTGAAAAAAAAACTCTAAATTTCTGATGTACGTTGCTTTTACTGCTAAATATGTTCTAACCTGTACTTTTTTAGAATATTATGGTTTAATTTCTGCAATCAGGAGTATTAAAATCACCCGGAAAAAGTTGCTACCCAAATAAAAACGCTAGACCAGTTACTAAAGTCAAACGAGTTCTCCAAAACAATCTATAAGTTGATTACTCAAAGAAAATTTCAATACCCCGGAAGAGTGAACAGAAATGGGAAAGAGCATGTCTCGAACAAGACAACATAAATATCAACTGGGAAAAAATCTATCTATTGGCATTCCAAGCGACCAAAAATTCAAAACTACAAACTTTTCAATTTAAACTGCTTCATAGGAAAATTGCTACCAACGACTTTCTTTTTAAAATTGGAATCTCTCCGAACAATCTCTGTTCCTTTTGCAAAGAAGAGGTACAAACTCTACAACATATATTTTGGAACTGTATTTTCTCACAAAACTTGATAGCAACATATATGTACTTGCCGCATTCTTTACTTTTCTGTATGTTGATCTGTCTAGGACTTGATATGATTCCAGACAAAATCCTTGTTAGTTAGGCCTTTCTTATTGCAAGATATCATATATATGCCAGTAGAGTAAAAGGTTCACTTCCACAACGATCGGCTTTTATACGGCTCCTGTGGTCAGCCAGAGATATTGAAAATAATATTGCTAAAAGGACCGGAGAGCTCCACAAATTCTACAAAAAATGGAGCATACTTAAGATTTCAAAAGAAGACCTCTAAGATCTAAGATTTCAGAAATAAGATGAACTACAGAGTGCTTACGGGGGTTTTTGTCACCGCAACAGAAACAGTAGAAACCCATTCCCCTTTAGCGAACATAAAAATTATTTCTTAACCAGTAACTGTAATGTGCATCCAGCATTGTATTTATATCCATAAATAAAAAAAACTTTCTTAATCAAATTATTGTGAAGAAAACACGTGTTACAGAAAGCACTGCAACCCTGACTGATAACATCTTAAGTGAGGGGGTAACCAGTAAGGTTTGGCCGCTGAGCACTGATAAGCATATATTTAGGTATAGTTTTAGTAAGTTATAGTGCTCTTATAGAGCACTATAACTTACTACAACTATACCTAAATATATGATAACATCTTACTTGGTTGATAACGTTCGAGCTGTTGTTTTATATTCAGACATCACCGATCATTTCCCAATATTTTACTTACAAAAGTCTACGAAATCCAATAAAAAATCTAGGGAGACTGTAATCACGTGTAGTTTCAATGGCTAATGAATCACTTTTCAAAGAAGAGCTATCCGAAATAAATTGGCATACGCTTAATAATAGCAATGACAGTAATCTTCAATACAAATATTTTTCTGATGTACTTAAAGAAAAATACGATAATATCTTTCCCATGAAAGTATTTGAAGTCACTCTTTCTAACTTAAGGTGTCCTTGGATTACAAGTGCTATACTTAAATCTTTTGAAAGAAAAAAAAAAGCTGTATAAGAAAAAGATCAAGAACCAATCTGAGGAAAATATCCGCCGTTACATCGAATATCGAAACCGTCTTAATTCGTACTGTACACTAATCTGGGGCAGTAGTTATCAAACAAAACTAAAACCAATTCTTATTTTGAAAAAAAAAGTGCAATAAGGGCTATCTTATTTGCAGACAGCAAAACTCCAAGTAAACCTTTATTCTCTAGACTGCAGATTCTGACAATACATGAAATAACTCGAATGCAAAAGGGCGCATTTATATATAAAATCTTTAACAAGTTATCACCTGATTATATATTCGATTATTACATCAAACCATTTAGTCATAGATATAACACTCGCTCTAAAACTTATGAGAAATTGCATATCCGTAGGACAAACACGAATTATGGTAAATTGGATATTAAATATTTAGCTGCAAAAGTATGGAATGACATCCCTCTTGGTATAAGAAACAGTACGTCACTCGCAATTTTCAAGAAACAGTCCAAAAATTACATTTTGTCATCGTAATTCCTTTTACAATACCGCAATTTTTACTTTTATATTTTGTACTAGATCAAACTGATTAGAATGTATGCTCTTTTCTGTCTCCAGTTCGCTCATCGTAGACATTTCAGTTGCTGTCATATAAAATACCTCAATCTATCTCTCGACTCCGCAACCTTTAGTATGTAAACAAATGTAAGGTGCAGAAACCCATCAACCCCTTATGGGTTGTATTCCTGCACCTTCAACATTGCTGTCTTATAAATTATCTACCTTGTAAAAAACTGTGGAAATAAACTAACTGTTGATAAAGGAGTTCACCAATGAATTTCAATTTTTATTTATCAAAAAAACGAAATCGGTATGATCTTCTTTATTTCGAGTGTCTCATTTCTTAACAAAAAATTAAAAAAGGAAATCGGCGATTCAAAAATCATTTATTACAACGAACCATGGATGGAAAACCTGATTTCATGGAAAGAAATAATATTTGTGCCGGTTCAATGCTTTGAGGCAAGGGTTCACAAGCTAGTTTCATTAGTCAAGTTACCGATAACAGAGTTTATAAAAGAATTTCGATTTTCATTTTCCAAACAATTGAATTTAAAAATAAATTTTGTTGTTTCAATTACTTAATTTCTGATTGAACAAAGCGCGCACGGAGTCCTTTCCCTGTCAACCTTTTCAGAACAGAAGGATTCGCTGTTGAAAGGCATGTTCTAACTGAAGTATTTTTAAAACTACAGTTTAGGAAATGATGTCATTCGTGCCTTGTGAGATTATTCCTTGCATTCAGTAATTATAAACAACCATTTTCGCACTTTAGATATTGAGTTTATAATTAGCAAAGATTGTTTAGAAAGAAAAACAGTTTTCATTTTAAAATTAAAATTTAAAACTTGTAAACTCAACCTGCAAAAAACCTGTGCTCAGTTTACTACGTCTGGGTTTGGCAGTGAAACGCGCTGGACTCAAAAAAAGCTTTTAGCTTCAGTCATTTTTGCATTTTCTTTCCTTGTTACTGTTTTTTTCTAAGTTTTTTTTTCTCTGAGTCAAAAATAAAAGCGCAGGCCCTTAAGTGTTCTTTATAGTTCTTCCCTGGGAACTCTTGACCCGACTGCCTTTTATATCGGGCAAACTGTTCAAGCCGAACATCAACATGTAGGAAAACCTTTTCATTAAAAAGCTCTTCGTGTAACAGCTGCGTCGGTAATTTTAATTCACCTCACATATTTGTTAATGTCAACTGGGATGCACCTATCAATCAATCACTTTCTGGTAGTAGGATAAAAAAACCCGAAGTTTTTGGTTAAGTTGGAAGTTACGTAAAACTTATTTTAAGTTTCAGTATACTACAATTAGTTCATACTGTTGCAGTCATGATCAAACAATTATATATAAGAATCGGGTAGCTTTTGGCTTAGCTTTTCCTTTCTTTCTCTTTTACGAAATTTTTAAGAAAGCAGCTGCCCTATTTTCTTCGTAGCCGGGAAGTCGGAAGGCAAGCCATTATGCAAATAAGGCGGTGCTTTCCCGACGTACTTGAGTTATAAACAATTGCCCCTTGCTCTAATACAGATGAAAGTTAAAACAAGATCCGAAACAAGCTAGCTTGCATTGAACATCAGAACATTGTCCACACTATACAGACACAAAAGCTCTACTTCTCTGAAGAATTCTAAGATTGAAAAATTAAAGTGCAGCGCACTAAGGTAGGTATATCTCTGGGGATAAATGCTGATTAACAAGATTTTAATAATATTATTTATGCTTTTTCCTGTCCCAAGATGATCTAATTCTAACCAGCTAACCTTTTATAATGTTTTCGTTTCTTTGCACCTCCGAGAAGGCGTTGTTGCAGAGTTTCGCCATTCATGGGCAAGCATGGCGTTCCCTTTCAGCCAGTAGACAACGAAAACAACACTTTGAGTACATTTTTTCGTCACGACTCTAACATTAATAGTGGCTTGCAGAATTATTGTCGTGTCAAATCTCACGGCTCTCCTCTTATTTACTAAGTCACGAGTTCGAAGTCTAGGAAGTCGTACATGCACTTAGTCAAATCTAAAGGTTTAAGTTTATTTCTACTACAAGTATATTTAACCTTGCTCAGCTTTAAAGATAAGTAGAGCCTTTCATCGTATTTTAAGACATAAGAAAAGTCAATTTTACGGCTTGATCACAAACCTAGTTGAGTAAATGAAAAACTACATCTCAGTTAAGTGCGTAATTGGGAGCTAAACCAAACTTAAGGTTCAAATTTTTATTCTGGATTAACTTTTATTGGTACTGCTAATGGAAGTATAAAGAGCGAGGTCCGGGTTGACTCGAACTGTTGCAGGCAGAGTTCAGACCATAAGGTCGAAGGAAGCTTCTCATAAAATGACAAACTGAAGCCAATGAAGTACTTCACGACTTCTTTTCACTTACGTAAGCTTGAAGTAAACAGAAACTCAATCAATGGTTAATTCAAGTACCAAAATATGTCAGTGATGCCTTTGTTGTTTGATGTTGTCGCTGCCGCATCATCTGTTATTTGCGCTGTTAAACGAAAATTGAGCTCAGCTAAATTGCTCTCATTTATAGGATTTCTAAAGGTTTGGTCAGTTTACCTCGACAGTTACAAATGAAAATACTCACTAGTTTTCAGCTCAGTGATAAATTGATATAAAAGCAAATGTTCTATTTTTAACAAAAATTGGCTTTTTACAACGAGAACGGTAGTTTGATCGAGATTGTAAGAAAAGACTTCGGAAAATAAAAATGTTTTATTTTTATACTGGATATTTTAATTCAACCTAAAGCATGGCGGAAGCTTCATTTTTTGTTAAAAATCGTCGGTGCCCGCAGTTTTGTTGCCCCAGTCGACAAAGTCTTAGCGGTGGTTGTGTTTACGTGCTGCCCTTTGACTCTGGTTGTTTCAAAATTCTGTTTTATTATCACTTTGATCATCTCTTTATTATCATTATTTCACATGCCTTCAGAAGTCAAGACAAGCGTAATGGGTATGTTTTTTCGCCGCGGATCGGAATGAGTTCCCAGCTCGTCGGTTGTTTTGTATTTTAAAAGTAGCCATATATATTTATTTGACAGAGTTTTAGCGACTATTTGTTTCACTGCGAAAACAGATACACGCTTTTATTAATAAGAACATTTTTTTAAGAACACCCAGGCTGAGATATGCCCAAAAATTCAGAGCAAGCTATTGAAGAAAATCCAAAGCGTTTCTGATCCTATCTGGATGTGAACCAACTGAGGCATTATGATCGAGGCGTAGATGACCTCGAGATTCAAGGCAAAATATTTAGCAACTCAGAGGCTAAAGCGCAAGTTTTGAACAAACAATTCTCTTCTGCTTTTACTAATGAATCTGAATCAGATCCTCCGAGCGTCGGAAACCAGCCAAATTCAAGCATAAGCCCTCCTATAATCAGCATCAATGGTGTCACCAAACAGCTAACCTCGCTAAAATCTAACAAAGCTTGTGGCCCGGACAATATTCCTTCATGGTTTCTAAAAGAATATGCACAAGAGACCTCACCTGTTCTAACCGCCATCTATCAAGACTCTTTAAACACTGGAATTGTTCAACTGAAATTAAAAATTGCCAAAGTATGTGCAGTTTTTAAGAAGGGCAAAAAAATCAGACCTAGCGAAGTACAGTATAGAGTAATAGACCGATTTCCTTAACTTGGATCGCATCCAAGATACTTCAACATTTAATCAATAGCCATGTGATGAAACACTCGCAAGTGAATAACATCCTTAGGGACTGTCAACACGGATTTAGGGCCAAGAGACCGACCAAATCTCAACTCATTTTATCAATTCATGACTTGGCAAACTCACTCAGCAAAATTCAATCTGTCCATGCCGTGGTATTAGATTTCGCAAAAGCTTTCGATAAGGTTCCCCACCGGCGGCTCCTAGCCAAATTACAACATTATGGAATACAAGGCAAATTACTCTGCTCCTTAATCCTTCCTCACTCAGCGTTCTCAAACCGTCGTTTCCGAAGGAAAATTCTCAACATCTTCCCCCGTGAAGTCCGGAGTTCCTCAAGGAATAGTGCTCCGCCCACTTTTGTTCTCGTTATATGTTAACGATCTTCCTGATAATTTGCAGTCCTCTGTCAAGCTTTTCGCAGATGACGCCCTACACTATGGTGTCATTGCAAACGATAGACTGTGATCACCTACAAGACGACCTACAGAAACTAGAACAATGGCAAAACCAGTGGCAGATGCAGTTCAATCCATCGAAGTGCAGGGTATTGTGCATGTCAAACAAGAGATCCCCACCTGTCAAGAAAAACAGATTTTGTGGAGTCGATTTAGAGCAACTTGAAGACATAACCTACCTAGGAATTACGTTAACAAGTATACTAAACTGAGACCCTAGTCCGACCAACCCTCGAATATAGAAGCGCTGCATGGGAACCCCATTACGAAAAAGACATTCAAAAGCTTGAGAGAGTTCAGAGAAAGACAGCGCGATTTTGCGCGGGCAACTACAACCCCTGTGCGAGCGTGACAGAAAAGTTGCAGGATTTTAACTGGGAAGCGCTATAGCCACTAGAACAAAAACCGCAAGATTATCGTTCACGTACAAACTCTCCCATAACTTAAAGGAAGAGTACCAAGCTTGGAGGAATGGTTCCGAGTTTGCCAAAAGTTTGGTTTTCATACAAGGTGAAGGGAAATCAATTTGAAAGCTGTGGCCAACAAAATCACTAAATACCTTTGCAATCTTTGACTTATTTACTGCAAAACGCGCTGAGAAGTTGCAGCAATTACTTTTCTACGGTTTGGCAAGTCTATTTGGCTTCAATAAGCCGAACTCCGTTTTCTAGACGCGGCGACCGTCAACCAAGTAGCTGTCGACCGAAACTTGAAGAGGCCGAGTTCAACGCAGAGCTCCGAAGGTTCTGTTGGAAGAAAGGAAACAAGCAAATTTATTTAAGAATGAGGTTCATGCCACGTGGCCGGAGAGGGTTGAAAACAAGTGGCTCTTTCGCCAGCGATTCAGCTTTTGCTTTTTTCCTGCTATCGATGGAAATTCAAAGGCGACAGAAGTAAGCTGAAATCATCCATTCATATTTACTTGTGATGGTTTTGCCCGGTTTGTTTAGGTTGCTTCAGATAATTTGTGAAAAAATGAGCAAAATGAGCAAAATGTGGTTTCAAATGTATCTTCGGAAGCGCTCCGAATACGCCCGGAAATCGTTCTGATTTGGATACCGACCATGACAACAGCTGATGATTGCGCGAGCGGAAGTAATTCTGTCTGAGACGTTGTTGCTCTTCAGTTCGTTGTTTTACAAAAAAAATCGTGCTATTTAGTTTGCTAATCCAAAGCAATTAGTTTTAGTTCCAAATTTTGTTGACAGATCCATTTGGAACTTCTAGAGACTTGCAGTACAGAAAATTCAGAGCTCAAGTAAGTTTAAGCTAGTCGTCTCTGCAGCATCAAGGCACTCGGTTCAACTCAAGGAAATCGCTTCACGTAAACATCACTGAGTGAAGTTTCTTCAATGAATTGGCAATAATACAAGTCGCAAATTGTAGGACTTTGTATTTTACAATATCTAACTCAACTGTTTTAAAACCTTCAAACATCCAGAAGGACTCTAACTTGCTTTGCCGAATTGTAAAACACCATTTCATAAAAAAAACCCAAGCCGGTGAATGTTTTATTTAGTTTAGTTTATTTGGTTTGTCACAGATTTATATACAAATGCAACAATTACAATAAAAAAAAATAAAAAAACAGAAGAAAAAAGAAAAACTAAATACAGTGTGACAGGAATATGGTAACAGGACATGGTCCCAATTGATAACCTACCCTTCTAGATAAATGAAATAAACAGTCAAAACGCACATATTTAAAAATAGCACATAAGGATATTCATTCAGGCTGATAGGCTGGAAATTTGCTGAAGTAGTGCTTTGACAGTGCTGTTTTCAGGGACAGGAGACTAGTGCAATTCTTAAGGGCTGATGGAAGATTGTTCCATATTTTAACTGATCGCGGAAAAAATGAAGACCTAAAGTAAGTCTGTCGGTGGGTTGCAATTATATCAAAGTCGTTTCGGTCAGAATGGCGAGCTGTTAAAAGGGCGAGTTGCTGGAGTAAAGAATTTTGTATAGTCAGTGTTCAAGAGACCAGATTTGAGTTTAAAAAACAGAGTTAGATCACGGGTTTCCCTGCGAAACTCCAAGGGTAGAAGTTTTATTGTTTTAGAAACCTCCCTAACAAGCTCAATTAAGACAATATTATCTCAAGGTTTATATTTGTTCTATCAGAAAACAATGTCAGTGTGTATCAGATGAAATATAAAAAGGCGATAGTTGTAAACTTTTCTAATTTTCAATACACTACCAGCCTACCGTAATGAATGTCAAAACAAGAACGCTTTTAACCTTACTTTATTTAAATAAAGCTACAGTTTGAAATTACTGCAGAGTTTAAAGTAGTTTGAAGAATACAGACAGTGAGACATACTGACTTAAAAGAACTGTATTTCAGTTTCAAGAGTTCTTTCCTTGAAATTGTTTCATCTTTTTTATATATGATGGATTTCAGTCACTTCACTCTTCTTCAGTACGGCCATATTGGACCGGCCTGTAGACTATGGAGTTTTTGTTTTAAAACCAATATTTACGTTTTCTGAAGCGGCATCTAAACCAAGATA
>JAOBRG010364816.1:0-12292 GCA_027574985.1 Umimayanthus nakama | reverse complement strand
TTTTCTCCTCCTCCGCCCCCCCCCCCCCCCTCCAACTTAAATTCTGACTGGTCCCTAAGAGATTCGGATTCTGTTGCGTCGTCAAAGAAAACGCGTTCCAGTAGAGAATTTTTAACAACCACTCGACGTTCTTTGATGCAAACATTTGATTAGTGAAAGAAACGAAAGGGGACTACATGTACCAACATTTGTTGAAATCTGATTAAAGGGGTACATGTACTTCAGCGGTCTGTGCTCGGTTTATGGTTTATAGGTAAAACGAATCTTCAACTTGTTGGTATTCAGGATGGTATTGAAAGGGTTTGGTTGGGGGTGGGGTGAGATAAAGTGTTGAGAGGTTGGGGTGATTGTAGTGATGGCGAAGTAGCTCTGGTGTGGGATAACGCAGTATAAGGGGCGGTTAACTTGCTACCGTGAGGAAAGGGCGTGACGTCTGAGGGAAGTGGCAGAACTTTTACTATTAATCTGGAGTGGCCACTGTTAACTGCATGTGGAACTCAAGGGCTCTTCCAAGACTTTCCAGGACCTTTTCGAGCAAATTCAAGGACCTTTTGTACCAAACTTTGTATATTATTTCAGCAATGAACTTTACAAGATTTGTTTTCATACATTGTTACATTTAAGGTATTATGTCCGATGTGAAAAATAGCTCATTTTGTACTTTTTTTGCAGTTAAAGGTTAAAACTTTGCCCATTCCATAATTTTCAAGTACCGCAATCCGAATTCAAGGACTTTCCAGGGCCTGGAATTTTCTTTTGCAAATTCCAGGACTTTCCAGGATTTTCAAGGACCCTGATCAATTGAAAGAGCGTATTGTTAAATATGAGATATGAAAAAACCAAAGGAAACCTTTAAAAAAAATTGTACAGCCTTAGGGTGCTTAGTAAAAGTAGTTGTACGTAAGGGGTTAAGGGTTACTCCAGACGTTAAAAACACATTCTATAAATTAACGTGAAATTAGATGAGAAAAACGAATTTGCCTCATTCTGTCAATAGATGTTTAGAATTGTGCGAAAGTAAGCAGTGGGCCACTAGAGGTATTGGTGGAATTGGGTTGAAATCACCTACGATCCACTTCCACAGTGTCAAGTATAACACTTCTGGAATTCAACATGTACTGTATATAGAGTTGCTAATTTGAGAATGGCTATGAAACTTGCAGGTTTCTTTGTTGTGTGTTTTTGTTATCTCCGTGCACAAAACACACAAAAGTATTAAATTACTTATTACAATTAACTATTTGGGCCCACACGTAAAACCAAACAATGTGCACGGTCACGGTTTGTTCAACACAGAACAAAGCAGCTTTGTACAATTCCTTTGAAGCTTGTTGACTGCTTCTCAACCAGTTAGTTTTGTCAACTCTGCTCACACGTAAAACCATACAATGTACACGGTCACGATTCGTTCAACATAACACAAAGCAGCTTTGTACATTTCTTTCGTTTTTGCAGAACTTGAATACAGCAAATTCAAATTTTCGGCTTTCGATAACAAAATTTCATAATACATGTATCAATGGTTGAGAGATCAATTCTAAATATTATGTCAAATTACTATTTCAAAGTGTTGAAATAATATAACACGTTTAATGTAAGAAAAATAACTTGTAGATTACTTTGTAAATTGCAATATTGTGCAATATTAAAGACACAACTCCCTTGAATCGCTTTCCATTTGTCATGTCTGTCCGGTCCGGCCAGTCATTTCTTAAATGGAACACACGAATACTCAGAAATGGTTCTGGTCAGAATGGCCCTGCTAATGGATCAGAGCCGCTCAGTTCTCCCGCTCCGAGCGATTTTTTTTTCTACGCTCACTTCAAGATGGCGGACTGCAACACTGCTCAAACTGAGACTCGTACTTAGAAAAATTTCAAGAAAAAAAAAGGTTAAAAATGCCGAAGGTGGGCATGACGAGTCTCGAACGTAGGACCTCATAAACAGGAGTCGCTATTCACTACCGCTACACTAACCATCATTTCGCTGCAAACATCTCACATTTTTGTATGTCTGACTAAAGTTCTGACAAAAGTAACCCTGACCCAACCCTAACCCTAACCCTAAGGTACCGTAGTAACCACAAAAAAACCATCAATAGCCCTATGACATGATTAGCCGTGACAGCCCCGCTCCGGTCGGCTAAAGCGCGGGAATTCGGAGAGTTGTGGTGGGAAAATGCACGCGCGCACCTTGGACCTTACCATTTAAACTTAAAGAACCATTTCTTTTCGGCTGACTAGAACAGACAAACGAAAAACGACAAAAATGTTGGATGTAACAAAACACTTAATGAAGTTACAGTACTGCATGTTGGGCAAAGTACCTTGTGACGCTGGTGGGGGCGTTGGGCTCTGTGTAGCTGGTGAGAGTGATGAAGTAGAAACTCCAAGTTTTTGTGACAATGATTCCGACCGTGACTGCGACAGCAACAGCGACTGCGAGTGTGACTGTGATTGCGACTGGCTGCTCTCCCACCCCTGCTCCTGACTGGACTCAGGCGTTACCACGGGTGTGCTTTTCTTTGATTGTTTACCCTGAGAAACTGACTGCACTGAAGATCTCTTGCCAGGACGCGTCTTTACCAACTCGATAAGTCCGTCCTCGTCTATCCTCTGCGTTCCTAAATCGTGTGCCTACATGCGACAAGGACACAAAAACTAAAGATAATAATAATAATAATAATGATGATAATAAAAATATTAATAACAATAATTAATAACAATAACAACAACAACAAAAACAAAAATAAAAATACTATATATTTATAAGGTGCGAATTTAATAACTAGTTTTAAATTGAGCCCTTTTTATGCTAATTTCTTACAAGTACAAAGTGAATACACTAATAGAATCTATCTGCCTAAATTTAGACTGCTAAATTGTTACAGTGTACAGCCAGCATACAATGATTCTGATACACAATAGACCAGTCTCGTATTTCCAGTTGCCGCTGATTACAATAAACAAGCCAGTTTCACAATCATGCGCAGTGCGTAAAAGCCGTCTATTCGGTGGGACACACGTCCTGTAAACATGGCTGGTTGACGAATGACTGGAGATAGTTTTATGAAAATATGGTAGAAACAGATCAACTACAAAACATTTGAACAGGTATTTCATACAATCCGCCGTATTTACATGACGTGCAGCCCGCCAAAAAAGCCGATTCTACGTAGTGCGCATGATTGTGAAACTAGCTTATACAGACTCGATTTTACAGTACAAGCCTCGGCTTGATGTTAAACATTCATAAATTCCAGAGTGGATATGAGCTATTCATAACGCTGTGTATTGTTGGAAATTCCGATCTCGCCGGTATTTGAGAATATTTAACATCAAGTCGAGGCTCGTGCTGTAAAAACGAGTCTATAGCCCTCTTAACCAACGGCAACCGGGTTTACGAAACTGGTCTATTAAAACAATGAAGTTTGCATTGCGTTTGTAATTATACCCTTAAAATAGTACAAACTAAAAACAGTACTGATTCTAAAAGGCAACCAGCGCCTTCTCTAAAATTCTTCATTTCATTTATACTTCTTAACTCAAACTGTAAACCGTTCAATAGCTTAGGAGCAGCAGTCACTCGATTTTCAGGAGTGGTCAATGTTTTTTTTTCTGGCAATGCTCTACGTAAACGTCTGTTTTTGGAAACGAGGATGTTTCAAAGATAAAATCAGAAATGCATTCGTGAGCCTAGCCATCAAAAATTTTGTACGCAGTTTTAAAAAATGGTTTTAAAACTAATTCTACTTTTAATATTAACGTTAAGCCGATAAAGCTCCCTTAAAAGAGGCGTAATGCGTGAAAAAGTAACAAGAATAAACTGTACCCTTCTTATTTACAGTAAGGCTCTACTCTGAGAACGAAGTATTCCATTGGCCATTGAAAAATAACATTAACAATAACTGACACTTTTTAACAATGCGCTTTTGTATGTTCTTTACGGATGGTCAGTTTAAGAATAAAAGTTTTTGGTTATTTGTATTGTGTTTTTATCCAATGGGACCTTTCGTTCTCAGAGTAGAGGGCGACTCCTTACTTATGCTGGAAAGTTATTCGAGTATAAGTATGTGTCAGAGGGGCAAACCCAGGATAAGTGGCAAACTGAATATACAAAACGGGAATCAAATTTTGTCAGTTACCTCTAAACACCGAATCAG
The DNA here is from genome assembly GCA_027574985.1 of Umimayanthus nakama. Lineage (NCBI taxonomy): Eukaryota > Metazoa > Cnidaria > Anthozoa > Zoantharia > Parazoanthidae > Umimayanthus > Umimayanthus nakama. The sequence continues at coordinate 8,130 of JAOBRG010364816.1, read as the reverse complement.
CTTAAATTTCCTTCATTTTCTCATGTTCAAAAAACTTGACAAAAGTCCTTTTTTAACAATTTCTAACATTGGGAAATTAATTTCGCCTTTCCCTTGGACTCTTACAAGTTGTTTCATATCGGCGCTCTAAAAGTTCTTTGCATGTCGTGTAAGTATTTCAAGATTTTGGCTTCTTGCAACCACAAAACTCACAGGAATTTAATGTCTTAATACCGCTATCTTACTACTGATACCACCAAGAATTATTTTCTGTTTCCGCAGTCACTCACCTTCTTCAGTTTCGACTCCCCTGCTTCGTCTCCCACCACGATATAACTGGTCTTCTTGCTCACCGAGCCTGTGACCCGCCCTCCATGCCTCTGAATCAGGTCTTGTGCAGTCTCTCTCTCCATTGACTCCAACACACCCGTAATAACAAAGGTCAAACCTTCCAGGCAGTTCTCCTCTCCCTGTCAAGATAGTGTAAGGGGCTGCAACATTTAACGTCGAATGTTCATGCTTGTTTACACAATGTACGTCCGAATCACCGGTAGCTCCGTTGCAATTTGTAAACTACATGACTGTATACATACTTGAATCATACAGGGTTGCTTTTTTGACTTTTCCAGGACTTTCCAGGAACTTTTCGAGCAAATTCAAGGACATTTTGAACCAAACAAAATACGCTACGTCAAAAAATTTTCTTCTTCTGTATTTTAATTCAGCAATGACCTTTACAAGATTTGCCTTCGGGAAAAATTCAGCCTTCTTTTTGTTTTCAAACATGGTTATATCGGAAGGTCTAACGTCCTTTTATGACAATTTTGATTGTTTTTTGCAGCTAAAGGTAAAAAAGTTTGCTCATTCCAGGATTTTCAAGGACCGCAACCAAAATTCAAGGACTTTCCAGGGCCTGGAATTTTTTTTTGCCAATTCCAGGCCTTTCCAGGATTTTCAAGGACCGTGGCAACCCTGATCATAACAACACGGTACCGTAGTCGATGAAGATTCACAAATATTTTGAGAATTTATGGAAATAACTTGGGACTAAAAGTTCTGGGTGGTGATTTGTTAATTTTGAAGGAGTTTTTTAGTTTTTATGGATTTCACGTAAGTTTAAAGTTCATTTTCGGGTTAATATGTAACGCCAGGGGAGTGACACCTGCTTGCTAAAGGAAAGTGTTTGTTGCGTTATATTAACATTTTTTTTCCTTTTCAAATATCCTCTCCAAACCCAAAGTCACGACCAAATTTTAGGTGTTGCTCCCCACTAAGTTGAGAGACGAGTCCATTGACTATCACTTTGTACTTGACGAGAGCAGTATGGTTGTTCTATCGAAGACTAGAACATAGCTGACAACTTTTTGCGCGCTTTTGTATGGCGCGAGCGTGCATCTAAATCTCGATAGACGCACGCCCGTGCGTCTATCAAATCGCGTGATTGAACTCAACCAATCAAAACGCTCGCAATAGTTTGGGAGAATTCTGTATTTTATCAGTTTTCGTTTAAAGTGGCAATGTTCTAAAAGAAATGGTCCATACTTAAGCTGTGTTTCTACCGAGTTATGGATGCACTTGGGAAGTTGGAGAGCACTCGAGAAGCTAAAGAAGCACTCGGCTTCGCTTCATGCCACTCAAACGCTTCTCTCGTGCTCTCCCAGCTTCCCGCGTGCATCCATAACTCGATAGAAGCACGCCAAGCATGGACCATTTCTTAAATGAAACAAGTTTAAAAGGCCTTGGATTACGCACCATTACGTCCAATAACAAAAAGGTCTCCTCCTGATCCTGCTTCATATTGTCCCTCGGTTTACACACGTTTTGTAACTGCACTCAACATGGAGTTTACATCTACTACGATTGGGAAAACACGAAGCAGAATTAAGGGGTCTCGAACCATTTTGTAACTGTACCAGATTTAATTTACAATTTGAGGACAACTGAATAATTGAAGTAAAGGCTGGTAACTCAAGAGGTTGGGGACAAACAAAGAGAGCTGAATAAAAGGAGAGACTTGTGAAGATAGTTACACTCAGAGCTTCCGAGGGTATCAACGACATAGCTGCAACCAACCTCTGGAATGGGTTTCGATCCCAAAGCTGCCGGTCCCCCTCGCTGCATGAAGCTCCTGTACGATGATTTCTTTTTCTCCAAAGAGGGTGGGATGATCTCCTCCTCTTCCTTCTCTGCGTTCTTACTCACTGGGGTCTTGTTACCGATCTTTGTCGCTTTGCTTGGGGTTTCTTTCACTGGGGTCGTTTTTTCCTGTTTTGTTGGAGTGCGACCTTTCTTTGGACTTGTAGTAGATTCAGTTATTTCTGTCGCCTCTGTCTTCGTCTTCTTATTGGGAGGCTCTCTGACTGGGCTTGGTTTCTCTTGTTTCGTAGGGGTGTGTCCTTTTCTTGGGCTTTTCCTAAGAGGAGCTGTTCTCTCTGGCGTCTCTGGTATATTTTCTGCTGCGGCGACTGCTTGCGCTACTTTACTAGCGAGGGTTGACTTGCCTTCTTTCTTTGGAGACTATCACAATAAAAAGACAGTACAAAACAAATTATGCAATGTCTATGATGAGTGTTCTTTATAGATGCATGAAGGGTATAAAAACTTCAGCGAAATTAACAGCAAACAAGCTGTACATTCTAGTACGTATTAAGATTTTTAACACTATAACTTTTTATGCGCACAGTGCCTCGAAAGGTTTAAAGACGGATTTAGAATACATGTCTAGTTTGGCTGGAACCGATTAGAAAAGTGATGGAGCGCGGGATAAAAACAAAAAGAAAACACGCAAGGTCAAGTAACTAAAAAATTTTTTTAAAAAATGATTGAGTGAAAAAAAAATTCCTGCAAACTAAAAGTTCCCCACCACAGGATTTCAATCACTTTTCTAGTGGTCCGCCCTAACCTAACAGTAATACATGTACAGTATTATCGAACTTCCTTCAATTATTGCTTTGATCAAAAACCGTGCCTGAAAAGCAAGTTATGCTTTAAGGTAACCGTTCAACTTGAGCGGTGTTTTCAGTTTTCCGTATGTAACTCCGTTAATACGCATCGGTCAGCTTATAAAACTATCTAAATAATGGTGAAAAAATTATTAGAAATTTTGGTTTAATAACGAATGCGAGCTACATAACTTATACTGTTTATTTCGCTTCTAGACGTCAAAGCGGATGAATTCAAAGTTCCATTTTTAGGTTGTTTGTGAGATTCAGCACAATTTTAACTCAAACTCCGTCCTGGCGATTTTTATTGTAAGCGTCTTTAATTTTCTGCGGGCGTTTGAGGAAAGTTTCCCCATTGCAGCATAGAAAACTGCACTGTTTGAGTCATAAGAAATAATTGGAACGGAATTTCAAAATTCGCCAGGACGGTTTCCACCTTCGGCTATGATTTTATCAACTTGCCAAAGTTGAAGGCAAGATATTAAAAACTAAGAGAGCATTGATCCTTTACATTTTCGTAGTTTAAGCCGAAACATGTCTCGAGAAATTCACTCTTAAAGTACGCCGCGCGTCATACAATTTTACGTCCGGTAAAAGTTTTCGTTCGTCATATCTCGCCAACAATTTGTTGTATTGAAAAACATTTTTTTACTATTAGTTCACTTTATATATATTTATATTCTGCGAAAATCTCAATTTTGAAGTTTTGATCCGTTCCAACATGAAGTAGACTAAACCTTCCTATAGCCAATACTTTTAACGTATTAATTGGTCACTTACTCAACACCTCAGAAATTCAGTGAGTTGTATCCACCCGCTGGTCTTTACAAAACCAGTGGAAAACATTCATGAAAGTGAAAATAAGTTGTACATGTAGCTCAAGCTGAATAAAGTTCAATCCTTTCTGAACGGCTACATCTTACTTACTTTCTTTGAGAATTGTTTGCCATCTTTTCTGTTCAGATCAACGAGTTCTTCTTCGGTGTCATGCTCTTTTTCGGCGCCAACCCCATTCATTCTCCCATCCTGAGTGCTAGGTTCATCTTCATCTGCAGGCTTCAAGACACAAGTAACGTACAACGTTATGGATATGGGTATACATACACATGAACCTGTACTTTTAATTGATCTATTTCTAAAACCAACTTTCCACAGTTTATAGAAAATGTCGCGTGCCAAGACAAAAGATGCTTCAAAGTTTGGAGTCGAGCTATTCAAAGGTAGGTTGGTAAATTAAGCAAAATTTTCCTTTCGCAAAACATTGATTTTCAAAACAGGAAAATTTGTTTACATTCTTCGCCACAGATTCGCAGAGTCGCCGCAAAGCATGTTTAGGTGCGTGTTTTTAAATGACAAAGTTAATATAATATTTTTAAAAAGTTTGCTTTTCTCGAATAATCACCAGTGCAATTTTAATAAAACAATTAGTCACCTCAGGTTCTGTGAATATCGCGATAGTCACCTCGACTTCGTCTCGGTGACTATTCGCTGTTATTCACGTCGCCTTCGGTGACTATATTGTTAAGTAATGCCCCCAACCTTTCAACTGTCTGTACATTTTAATGAACCTGGCAGATAACATTTTAGTCTAGCTCACCTGTTTTCTCTTGGTAGCAGACACTTTTCTCTCTGTCCTCTCCACTGGAGCAGAACCAAAGAAATCAGCAGCACTAACTGCCTTGACCGGTTTGACTGGTTTGACCGGCTCAACTGGTTTAGCAGGCGAAGAGTTTGGTTGTGGCTTTGATTTGGTTGGGCTCCTTGTAACACCCTTGCTAGAACTACTTAACAACACAAGAGAAAAGAAAACTTTACAATCTGATCTACCTGGTTTCTTTATGGTCAAATCATTGTGAATTCTAAACAGGATGACAGTGCAGTGTATGTACAGCACATTTAATGTTTGTACAAAAACAATATTACAGTCATCAGAAACTACACAAGAGCTGCACTCACAAGATACATGTTGCAGTTTTGAAGGGTGTGGCAAAGTCTTATGTAAAATGGCAGCAAGTAAGTTCTAAGATCTCCATAATTCTTACATTTAAGTTCTAGATTTATTTTCTTCCATACACTCCAGATAAAAATCTATGAAAAAGATTTGGTTGAACTGACATTTACTCCTTCCAAGTATCAATATAATGGGTACAAAAAACGTTTCAATTACTAGTTAGAGCTTCTTTACTTTCTTCTCGAGAGCTAAGTCTTTGAACTTTCTATATGCGATTTTTTTTAATCTACCACATATTTTTCTTACCCCACTTCTCACATCACTTCAATTGACTGTCACAGAACCAAAACAATGTCAGTGCCAAGGAATCTGCACGTGTTAGCATATTTACTCAGTGATGCCTTTGTCTTTGATTGTCTCACGCCTACAGATTATCATTTTTCAACTTATCACACCTCTTATTAGACAGTTATAATTAGCTTTTGTTCTGGGTCTTCATCTGTTAATCCTTTTTTTGATGAATATATAAAAGATATATACCCTCTCTATATAATTTATTTGAAAAGCAGAATTTTTGCAAATAAGTGTATATATATATTAATTTGATATATAGATGTGCAGTACCTTGCAGATTTCTTGTCTTTAGGCTTTCGCTTCTCTGACTCTTCAGCAGCCTTTTTAATTTTGTTTGGTATTACTTCTTCCTCATCTGTTTAATTGTAAAAAACAAGTTAATGTTGCCATTTGGAACAGATCAAAACTTGGAAATTGAGATTTTCACAGAATATAAATTATAAATGAAAATTAGTGAACTTCTAGTAAAAAAATGTTTTTCAATATGTCCAATAGTTTGGGAGATATGACAAATGAAAGTTTTTAATGGAAGTAAAGCTCAAAAAGGCCCTCCTTGTCCATTTAAGAGTTAAACTGAATGTTTATACAACAGAGTCTGGTTGTTCAAAAGATGATTATAAGTGCTATTAGTAGAGTAACACAGGAGCAATTCTATATAACGATTTATTAGGAGTTAATCTGTGGTAAAGGTACATGTAGAACACATAAGGCTTTGAACAACCAAACCCTCAAAATATAACAAAACTTATAAATTATGTTTCAATTTAATTTTCCTTTAATGACCTATTCCTCTTTCAAACAAAATGCCAATATCTTTCTGTTTTTTTAACACTAGCATTGCACGTGTTTGCCATCTTGAGCTGTACTTTTTTTTAGTACCAGGTAAGTGAAAACTTGAACTACAGGCAAGTTTCAGATTTGGGATAGAAAAATTTGGCAATCAACTGGAACAAGTTTACCCTTTACTTGCTCTCTTGGCTGTTAAATGAAGTAAGGTTATTAGTAGAGAGGATAACTGAGATACAATAGTTGCTACTGTATAACATATACGTTGTAAAGTAAACAAATATGGTGTGAAGATGGTTAAAAATGTGTAAATTGAAACAATAGAAAATTACTTCTATTACTCTCAACTAGTTTCATGTGCACCACATTTCACTGCCCAGGCCATCATCAAGCATTCTACATGTAGCTCTACTCTCCACATATAGTGAGCACTATGATATGGAATCCAGATGTCAGCATACTTTATGGATACCATATGAAATATTGCTATTGTTTCCATAGCTACACTGGACGTGTACATGCTTGCAGCTTCAATACAAATCTCTAGATGGAGTAGTAAGTACATGTGCTGTACCAACCTGAGTCAAAATAGTTGGATTTCTTGGCTTTTTTACTCTTGGTTTTCTTGTCCTCTGAGAGTTTCCTGACAAACATAAACTCTCTAGTTACATGCAATAACAGCAATGCTGAAGTTCTACATGTACTGTGGGTCAACACCTGCTAACTGAAGTTATTATATACACAAGTCACTGGATAACGGCAACAAAGCTTTCTGGTTGGCTCCTGCACAACTAGGATCTCAGCTCATATCCTATGTGTAGCGAAATTCAAGATGGCAGCGAGGCTTGTTGAGCCGACAAAGGAAGAAATTGTGGCTTTACTCAAAAAAGTCACATCAGAAAACACCAAAAAAGCAAACAAAAATGGAATCAAGATTCTTATCAGTACGTTTATGGAAATGAAGAAATATTCCAAGTAATTATAAATTTGAAACAAACATTGAAACATTCATACAAAACTCCTGTGTTTGTTTAATGAACTCAAACATGAACACAACTCACAAATAAACTTGCCGAAATAATATAGAGAGTCATAGTCTTAAAGTTCTTCAATTAAAAAGTTGTTCAAATCCACCAGTGCCGTCTTAGGTCAATGATAAAACACGAAAGAGTTGTGGGAGAAGGGAAAGGGAGGGCAGCGGCCCTAATGTCCAGTGGACGATTATACTGTAAGTGGTACCTACATCATGTAATCAATTTTACATCCCTTCAGAGCAAATTTCTCCATGCTATCATTTCAAGCTAAAGTGTCAGTAGCAGATCCAAGGGGGGGGCCTGGGGGTCCTGTGCCACCCCCCCCCCCCTCCTTTTGGATTTTCTTTGAGTAAGAAATTTGTCTCAAAATGCTGGAAATGGCCATTTTAGTGACTAAAAGTTTCAAAAATTTTGGAGGAGAATGCCCCCAGATCCCCCGCTCGATGGTGTCCCTCCCTTTTGAAAATCCTGGATCCGCCCCTGAGTGTATACAATGGCACATTTTCTATAATATTTGCAACTACCGGTACACTAATTAAATTAAGTGATGCTTATTAACTACCATTACAGGTTACATGTATGTAACATAAACAAGAAAGTGCTGCTGACATTACCTCATTTTGGAAGGAAGTGGTTCCTCCTCCGAGTCTAAAAAAGAAGAGCAAAATACATGTTCATGTACAGTAGAATATTATTTATTAACATCTATAGTTGTATTATCTTGTATGTACTTTGAAATAAAATAATGAACTTTTAATTAGTCCAGCTTGACTTAATTGACTTGTAAGTCCAACAAAACTCTGCTTGTATGCAATTACATGACTGTACACAATCAAAGCACCATGTGCCCCGGTGAAATCGTGGATACGTGACAAAGTCAAATGATAACTCCGAATTGTAGCTCAACGTACTATCGGAATATATAGCCAAAATTCCCTGTGAGCATAAGGGATCGACAGGGAAGAATTCTGTCTTCTCGTCCAAACAGGCAGTGATAATTATTTCAGAACTATAGGCGAGTTTCATGTGACGTAATGTTTATCAACAAACCTATTCAATTCTGAACACCTTTGAGGCCTCACAC
>JAOBRG010364805.1:0-12292 GCA_027574985.1 Umimayanthus nakama | reverse complement strand
GGCCCTTCTTCTCTAATAAGTCCCCCTCTCTAATAAGCCCCCCCCCCCCTCTAGAGTCTCAAATTTGTAATAAACCCCCCTCTCTAATAAGACCCCCCCTATAAAAATGAAAAGGCCAAAAAAAACAGTAAAGTGCAATTGTGGCGTTAAAAATATATTTTATTCCCCTTCTTTACATTTCCAACGTTGATCTTCATGTGGGAGAGGAAATGACTTTTCTTGTCTAGTTCTTTTTTAAATACGTTATGACTGCTTTGGACTTGCTCATGGCGCTATAAGTTCCAAGAACAACAAGTCCATCTTCAAGCATACGTGGGCTGGTCTGTGAGAATTCGAAACAGCAGCTATTACAAATGAGAAACTTGCACAGCAAAAATAGACAACTCGATCGGCAGGTGACCAACTAGCATGGTTTCGTCGGAGTTATATAGATTCCAACAGCATAATCGTCGTAAAGCTCTTGCCTTTTCTCTTGTGTCATGCTTGCAAGGTAATTTCTCTCCAGCAACTGGTTTCCGTACTTTCTTGTAAACGTGATGTCCTCTCGCCACGGTCTCCAATTCAAGAATGAAGTGCTTCTCAGTTCTAACTCTCCGAGATCTTGCCATAATCAGAAGGAAGTAGTAGCCTTTTAATATACAACACTTGAAACACGTGTGCAGGACTGATCGGCTTGTTCTTTGGCTCACAATAGCTTTTTCTCACGTTCAATCAAGCTAACACGAAACCGACGTTCGTGATCAGTATGCCAGCATTGATATAATCGCAACAAAACACTAAATACCCCCTTTTGTCGACTAATAAAATGCGCTTTGTTACTGTAATCGATCTTTTGACATACCCATACCGGAAATGTTAAACATGAAATTCCTTGTAAAAAATTTGGGAAAACAATAGCCCAACAGCACGCCACTGGAAACCGCTTTAGACGCTTTAATACCATGGCGGAAGGCAGCATTGGTTCAACATCGCATAAAGGAGAAAAGTTACACAGCTTTACTACAGATTTCAAATTAGAGGCTATCCAGTTCGCAGAAACAAATTGTAATAAAGCTGCCGGCCGCAAATTTAGATGTGACCCAAAGATCATTCGAGAATGGAGACAGAAGAAAGACAAGTTTCAAAGCTTGCGTCAGAGCGCTGTAGCGGGTGGGAAGAAGGTGCATTTATCTGTAGGAGGGAAAAAATAACAGACCCAGAAATTGAGGAGCAATCACTGGAGTGGATTTCGGAAAGAAGAGGGAGAGGTTTTCGGGTTTCTCGCAAACTCATTAAAATTAAAGCCAATGCTTTGCAAGAAGGAAGAGCGGTAGACGTCGACGGAAGGTCTCTTGTTTACAGCTATGGTTGGATTCATAAGTTTATGGCGAGAAACGGACTTTACTTAAGACGGCGAACACCGAAGCTCAGAAAACCCCCATCAGCTTGTGGATAAGATCTGTGCTTATATATCGAAAGTTCGCAGGCTGGGAAAGCGAATGGACTATGGACTCAACAGTATCATAGCCATGGATGAGACCGCCATTTGGAACAATATGACTTCTAATACCACAGTTGTGAAACGTGGTGCGCAAACGGTACACCTGAAGACCACAGGGCACAAGAAATCTAGGGTGACAGTGTGCTTAACAGCCACTGCAAGCGGGGTCAAAAAGAAGCCTTTCTTTGTTTTTAAAGGTGGCCAGCGAGACGTCGCAAAGCTGAATGAAGAATACAACAACAACAACAACGTTTATTAAGTATGACCATAAGTATACATGGTATTACCTTTCTAAAACTAAAGAAAGAAAAGTAAGTGATTAACTAAATTATACTAATAAAATAATATTGACATTTAAAGAGAAATGGTGGCTCAACTATACAACTTGTGTCTTTTTTCTGTTGCTTTGTATAGAAAAGAAGCACATAGCCTACTAACATTTCCGTCAGTACTGCTGAAAATAAAAATTATTTTCTCTGCATCACTAAGACTGGTAAATATTTTGTAGGAATCTGCTAGTTTTACGAAAAATTCGTTTCTTGAATCATTATAAAGAGTGCATTTTAAAAGGAAATGAATTTCATCTTCTACAAAATTTTTACAGTGGGGGCAATATCTTATATTTGCTGGTGTTTTGGGTACTGTGAATCTCCCAGTTTCTATAAAACAATAGAATTTTGTTAAAAATAAGTTAACTCTGCATCTTTATCCCAGCGTGGATTATTGTCACTGAAACGGGGGAGGGAGGCCTCTAAATCCAATTCTAACAGGTTCGGTGGTTCCCTTGGGATGCAAAGTGATGCAGAAACACAAAAGGAAGGGTCCTAATCAGGGTTCGTGCACCTTCAGAAATTTAAAAATCCGAGTTTTTTCAGGGCTTCTCCAGGGCCCTTGGAGCCCAGAATGAAAATAACTGTCATAATGAAATGTTTAGAACATTTAAAGTGTTAAACTAGTTAATGTAGTCACTGTAAAGAAACAACATGCAACACTTTGCGAATTTATTTCTGGGAGATTTTCCAGGGCTTGATAAAAAATATTCCAGAGCTTTTCCACGGGTTTTCAGGGCTTCAAAATTTTTCGAAGGGTTTTCCAGAATTCCAGGGCCTATGCGCACCCTGTCTAATGGACTTCAGTTCAAAAGTGTTTAGGCCATGCCACTGCGAGGAGTATGAGGAATGTTTACTAGTGTGATTCGCTCTAAATCTAATTCCAACAGGTTTTGGCGGTTCCCTTGGGATGCAAAATGATGCAGAAATGCAAACATAATGGTCCCAATGGACTTTATAATAAAGTAATTAAATCATAACTAATCACACCTACTTTGAATGAAAACGGAATTTTATTTAGGGTTCAAGATTTTCATTCTGATGAAAAATTTAGTTATCAATATTGTTCTGTACATAATTTGATACTAATGCTCTATGGTGTCCATTCTAAAGGCAAGTTGATGAGGTTCAAACACATCAACTCTATTGTTTCTACAGCCTTCCATGATGCATTTACAATAATACAACGAAACTCCAAACCTCCAGGCCCATGTCCTCAAAACCTTAGGTTAGCACTAACCCTGGATTAAAATTTTCAAACTAGAACAACTCACTTATTTGCAACACAGATTTTATTATTCCATCGAGACAGTTGACTAAAGCCAGTTCATAAGATTCAATTCAAAATATCAATAATTTCTGGGTTAGTACAAATAGACTTTTGAAAAAATGGGCTTTGGTTGGAGAAAAGATTATTTCAAAATTCAAATGTTCAACAAGATTTGCATCAGAAAAAAAAACTTGCATGGGTATTTGAAAACATTTCTGCATCACATCTGGCGGATTAAAAAACCACTTGCTTGGTTCCTCAACTTTTTAGTTTGTCCTCATGCTTCACCTTTATGTAAATAGAAGTTTGACACAGCAAGGTCAGATGATATTGGCTTCAATATTACTGTTATGTACAAAATGTACAGTTTGATGCAAAGTTTCTTGTCTTTTTTGGCCAATCAAAATCCAGTATCTGTGACATCACACCACTGCTTCCATCTATATGTAGTTTGCAAGCCAACGGAAACCTAAGAAAGAAACAGATAACAATTTCAATTTTTATAGTAAAGAAAAACCCAAGAGGAACGCAGAGGTATGAGGTGTATCATTTAGAACACATAAAAGGTTTATCCCACAAAACTTTATCCTTGCCCAGTACAAATTGGCAAAATGTAATGCACAAAAGGGGGGGGGGGGAGCAGACAAGAAATGAACATTTACTGTATACTAACATACAACATTATTTATACAAATTTTCCATTTACGCAGGGTCTTCTGCAATTAAAGAAACCAAAAGATATAGCAATAACTGGCAGAGCCCTTAGCTGGGACTTAACTTAAGATTTCGTGATGTGGAAAAACAGACTTGTTGAAGCATGTGTGTATTCAATACATTGTACTGCAAAATTCCACAAAAACTCTTATAAGCTTAAAATTTAAAAGTTCACAAGGGGATTGGAATAGGGCTTACAACAGAAAAACTACATTTGCTAGCAAGTGCATGGGCTTGTGTATTGAAGAGGGGGAGCACATTGGAACCATCTGGAGGCCTAAATGACAGGAGAGGGACACTGCTACAGATTTCCCCTATTACAGCAAGCCCTTTGTAGAGGAGATGATAGTCCATAACACCGGCATTAGCCTACTCATATCCACAAGCTTGTGGATTTTTTTAAGTCCCCCGATAGAACGTCAAGAGACTAGACCAACAGCTGAACATCCCTGTCCATGGACGGTGTGGGGAAAGAAGATACCAAAAGTTCAGCCTCGACCAAGCGGGGGATTGAACCCGGGACCTTCTGGTTGGTAGTCAGAGATTCTACCAACTGCACAAACCTCGCACACACAAGGTTGTACATGTATGCGTTCAAAGAAGGAATAAAATCAAGATAACACACTAAAATCTTCCCTTGTTACCACCAGGACACACCCACAATCAGAAAGCGTGCGTTAGCACACATTACCTTCTCCGTATCCTTGTCTTTTTAGTACACTACACATAAACAACTCCATAGGTCTGGTTTGTAGGTCTTTTGAGCTTACATTTCCCTGTTAAAACAGAATGAAAAATATATGCATTAATACTACTTGTTCTTGCCAATGCATTAACTCTTTTCAATTTCTGGAAAACTGATTAAAAAATTGCTATAAGGGCCTGCAAACAAACTTATTAAATGTATAATAACAACAATACAACAAAGAAAATGACAATTTACATTGACGTCACATTGTTAAATACTCATTGTGATCAGTGGAAACAGTTATGATTAATTCTAATTTCCTGTACTTCTAATTTACTTTACTGAATTTTCATGTCATTCATCTTTTTATCCCAAATGGCAGCAAGAACTTGGCTTGCTGACAGCTCAAAACATAGAAACAGAGATTTGTGCTCAATCTGTTGAAAGGCAGGATTGAACAATTGCTACACCAAAGACTGCAAGAACTTTCAGCGATCATGAATCTCTTTTGTGATTTACTGACACATGAGGCCATAAAGACTCCACCCGAACTGAGCAGTACTCCTCTGGGCCCCCTACTAAAGCCCTAATACATGATGTTGCGTCACTTCCAAAACGGCTGATACAGTGGCAAATTTAGGGGAGGGGGGAAAGGGACCTGAGGCCTTCCCCTTTTGGACAAATATTTGCAAAAGAATTACAAGAAAACAACTGAAATGAGCATTCGCAAGCAACTTAAAGGGATTTTTGGCCCACTTTTCTAGATTTTTTAAAATTATAGCTGTTGGGCCCTTTCCTTCAAAAACATCTGGATCCACCCCTGTGACTTGTCGGGAAGGAACTGCATTGTGAGTCAAAAAAGTTGCTCTTTGGCATTTTGAAAATGACATACATGACTGAATTGTGTTCTATCAACCGACCATTTGTTTGTGGCGAAGTTTGGTGGCAAGTTTGTGGGAAAGACATCGCACTGTGGGTCATAAAAGTCAGTGATACAGTATACACTGTACTCTCACCTTTCCTGTTGTCTGACCATATAATCCAAAATATTGTCGAACCCAATCCTCACTGACAGCACCAGGCAAGTCAATTTTGTTACCGAGTATTAGGATTGGACAACTCGACAGCTGCTCATCCGCCATCAAGCTCTGAAATAACAGTATTGGTAACAAAATGTATTTTATTATCATAGTCTAAGACCAGAATACATCAATTTCACAGTGTTCAATATGCCTCAAACTAAACCATTGGCAGCAAAAATCCAAAGAGGATGTCTCTTACATCTAGTTCAGCCTTCGACTCCGGCAATCTGCCGTGATCAGCACAATCAACAATAAAAACGATGCCATTAACAGCTGGGAAATAGTCTTTCCATATCCTTCGTGCTGCAACAAGAGAAAAGCATATTCATCAGAATGGATTCTTTGTATCATTTGGAGCACTAGACTTAAACAACTGAAGTTCTTTGCTGCATTGTCTAATAGAACTTTTTGTAGTAACAGTTGACTCTAACAACTCTTGAAAACTTTTAAGGGAAATAAAAGTTTAAGTGAGTGGGAGAAATCCTTAAAAACACTAATTTATTACAGGGGAGCAACACAGTAGGGTTGAATTTTCAGGCTCAATATTCTCATAAAAGCTAGTATCTAGTTCAAATTAGGAATATCACAAATCTAAATCAGACATGTAGGATCATAATACTGTAGTTGATAAAAGCTCACAAACACTTTGAAAATTATTGAAGATAATTTGGGGGAAAAAGTAGGGGGTGATTGTTAGTTTTGAAGGAATTTTAATTTTTTATGAGTTTTTATGAGTTTTAGGTAAGTCTAGTATTAATTTTTGGAGTTAATATTTAATTGACAAATGCCAACTTGTTTGCTATCTGAGGAGTGGCACTTTCTCACTTAGGGGATTTGGTTTTTCCTTTTTTAATATGCTCTCAAACTCCTCTAATAACAACCAAAATCTACCCTGTTGTGCCCCCTTAAATACTTGAAAACATCATGCATTCCTTTCAGTCTTTCTTACAACATACACTGTATATCCATCCAAACAATAATACAGCAAAATTTTGAATAAACCCATGTGTACAGTTAGTCAAGTAATTGTATGTGAAAAAAACTAAGTAATTTACCTTGCTTGTGACCTCCTAAATCAAAGGTTGTGAACTTCATTCCACCCATAGAAAGTTCTTCTGATGCTAAAAGTAAGAACAAAAACAACAGCTGTGATAAGAAAAAGGGTAGATCTGAAAAGCTGACATAATCATAAATATTTTTATAGTGGTTGAAACGTGGCTAGTCAAAGTGCAAAAAATAGCCCAAACGTTACACAGGACTTCATATCATCCAATTAAGTTTACAACCATTACTCAAGAAAACAAATTGCTGTGCTTGTTGTTTTCCTCACTTGTAATGATAATGAGCTGAATTGGTTTCCAGTCAGTTCCATTAGCATTAAGTGTAACTAAATATTACAAAGCATATAACTTCCTCATTTCTGAACTGGCTTATTCATGAATCTACTTTTCCTTAATATGACAGCAAAATAATTTACCGTACCACAAAGTGTCCAGTAATTGAAAAACCAATCACAACCCGAGTTACTGGTTTTCTGACCAGGCATTCATCAACAAGAAAATAGTTACTGTGAGTAGCTCAGTGACCAACCTCTGACAAATTGTGGCCAAAACAATATGGGTAATATTTTATTTAAACTGCAAAATTTCTTTAAACAGTTACAACTGACAGTTTCCTTTATGTTTTCTTTCATTTTTAGAAATTTAATTTTTGAAATAAATTTGAAATAGGACTTTGTGTTGTCCAATTAAATCTGTAGTCAATACCTGTGAAAACAAAGTTAGATCTGTGCCCCGTGCTCACCCAATTTACAGTAGTTTATACTGTAACTTGCAATGAATACAGACTTAATTGGAATCAACTCAGTCCTACTACCATTACAAACTACTCCCATAGACAGATACTCATTTCTTTAATTAACAAGAGACTCCAAGGAGACTTCACTCAAGCCAAAATTTTATTGACCTATATGACAATATAGAAGATAATTGACCCCATAAAATATTCTTTGTAGGCGTCATTTAATTCGAAAGACAAAGCATCATGAAACAACCTACAGATCTGGTATTGTGTTGTAAAGGAATCACTTTTCTCCTCCAACCACTAGTTGCGACAAAATTTGTCAAATTCAAACACTCGAGAGTCTATAGATTTTGTTGTCGATCAAGCCAAAGATCTTTCTGCTCCCTTCAAGTGCTTCTCTTTTAAACAGTTGCACATCGTTCTAACAGAAGTCTACCCTGAGTTTACTTGGGAAACACATCCAAGAAGAAACACACTGTGAACCAATATGGCTGCTGACCAAGACCTTTGATACCAAATGCTTTGACTTATGTTGTTACCAGAAGGCCCTGGGCACACAGCCTGTGCATGCATCTGTAATTTGTTGTGTCTGAATGCTAGCAAGCTCGCTGGCACAAAAAATAAGAAACAGACTCTAGAACTCGACTCTTGGCCTTCAGCCAGAGTAATTATACTGTTGGAAAGATTGATGGTTGACATTTGGAACGGAAAGTGAAATTTAAATTTAATCACCAAATTTTGGCTGGGTGCAGGTTGTCTGTACCCAACCAGAAGTAAATTGACTTACTTGGATGAAGAGTTGGAACATGCTGTGCCATACGATCATCTTTTAACATATGTAACAAAGTTGTTTTACCAGCATTATCTAAACCAAGGAAAACTAGTTTTCCAGACTTTTTCCATAGGCCTGCAAGAAAAATGTACTTAACATTAGTCTTATCTGCTCAACTTAGGAATATAACTGAAACCATAACTCTAATTAACAACCTATGATTTTTTATTCGATAGCACAGAACATTGTTTACGGTACATGTATTACTGCTGGCATTTTTATTTTGACAGATTTACAGTTTCTTTCAACTTAAAAATCCTCCTCACTAAAGAAATGAGAGTTCATGCCAAGTTTTCACTAGTTAATTTATGTTTAACCAGCTCAAAATAGATAAGCTAGCTCATACTAAAAACTTGTAGGTATTAAATAAGTTTAAACACACACGCAAAACGAGTAACTAATAGTAGTTCTAAAAACAATAAATGACACCTTTTCATGCCTTACATAACAAAAGGTTAAGCATTGGTGAGCAAGCCATTTTTCTTACATTTTTGCCAAAAACTGACTGTTCCATTCCAGCCAACTTTACTGGCAACTGTACACATTTTAAGTACAGTTGAACGAAATTTCATACCCTCAATTTACAGTAGTAACCAGATAACAACATTGAGTATTTGTTCACTTACAAGAAAGGACTGAAGAAACTGTGTCAAATTCTGTCAAACAAGAGCAACCTCTTGTGCACAGCCTTTGACACGTCAAACTTTTTTAGCTATTTCTTTGGGTTTAAAACCCTTGCATTGTGCACTAAGAGGAACTGCCAACATATTACAAGACTACAACAGCTTTAAATACATGATGAGTAAGAGTTTGAATACATACAAACATGTTCAACAGCATCTTGACACTATTTCTTTAACAATAAATTTCTGCTCCAGCCAGTTTATCAACATCTATCTTCTCCTTACAATACAAAATATAGTTTGTTTTCTAGGGGGAGGGGAAATTACAAAAACTGATTTCAGGCTGTAAGCTATGTTCAATGCGAAAAGCAAAATGCCCCAAACTGTTTATAAGGAAAGAATGGGTGTATGGATACTAGTTATCTAGAAGAATTTAACAACATGTAATTTCTCGCTTTTCTTGCTGAAAGGGTTATGGCTAAAAAGACTCTGCATCTAGGCACTACTTCACAACACTGGAGTTAAAACCAATTATAGAACTGCACATTTTGTAGACCTGTATACTACTTACGATCAATTACCGATTTGCCTTTTAGTTCAGAAATGTTTATCTGTGCAGCTAATTGCAATATACTCTAAGCCAAAAATTTCCAGAATTTCAGCAAAACCCTTAGCTTTCTTTTAAAGTAAAATTTTCAGCCTTAAGATCACACTTTTAAACAGTTAAACATTAAACCAAAGTTGTGAATGTGAACTTTGGCACTGCAATATTAAACATGCTTTGAGGCATTGTGCAAGCACCTTCTTGAGTCACACAGCTTAGTTACAGGGCTACTGCATCCATTCCATTCCTTTTTCAAAGGTTAAAAAACCCTGAAGTATACAACTGATGATTGTTATCAAGTAGCTGATACTATTAAATATTTTTTAAAGTTAAAGTCAAGGGATGAGCTCAAGCTGGCAAAACCAAACTATTGAGAAACTGTAACATTTTCTAAACCGTCCTAAAGATACAATTGAGAAGGAAATGCTAAACTTGGTGATACTTTCCATGCAAAAAGATTTCAAGTATTCACAGAGAAACAACAGATTTACATGGGCAGGGTAGACGACTTAAAAGATACATGACTCAACAGTCTGTTTCCCAACATGTTGTATCATGGCTTATTATGGAGTTGGAGAGAGAACACTTACCTAGGTATTGCATCGTCCCAGAAAACCAGTCCCATAGAAACATTTTGAATGCAAACCTACAACAATTAATAAAACACATCAGGCCAAATACTTAGTAACATTGAGCTAACTCTGCGCACATTACACTATAATCAATTATTTTCTACCTAAGACAAGTTAAACAACATTAAGTTATATCTGGCACATTCCCATGTTGATTTACTTTTCGGTTCGCCAACTAACATTTTAAAGTATGCTTTATTGAAGTCTTCATCTCTGTAGTGGTAACGTTCCATGCTCAACACCATCTGTCGATCCCAAGAACTGAGAGTTCACGAAGCATCAAGTATATAAATGCAGCACAGTCTGTACACAAAAATGTGATGACGCAAAACTTAACAGCAAAATACATCAACGCAATTTTACAAGACGTGTCAAATCATTCGCTGCAACACTCTTCCTTTAAACAAGTGATTTTTTGCTGAACCATCAAATTCCACGTTAACCCCTCACAGATTGATATAAGCCCCTTTCAGGGCTACCACAAATTATTTTCTGGAGTCCAAACGACTGGCATTTTTCCTGAGATCCTCGACACGTCAGTGACACAGCTGAAAATAAATTATTAGCCGGCCATATACTCCGCTTCAATAGTCCACCATTTCTGCGCTTAGATTATGCTTTGATTAAGTGTAGAACATTTCATCATTATTAGCAAAGATGGAACAAATTCTCCCTTACCTAAATTGCAAGAAAAATCCTAAATTTACAAATAAAATGTCTTCAGTTTCGGATTTTCTGGATGGACTTCGTCCACGCGTCTTCTTTCCGCTCTGAAATCCCGGATGTTGACCTAGTTGCGCAACTGCGCCACGTACGAACCTCGCTTCCATACTTGCTATTCAAGTTCCGGCAATGCAGCGTGCGGGCTCACAGTTACCGCGTCCTTGCGATGAACAGCAGAAAATGGCAGGAGTACCAAATCAAATCCTAAAATCAAGATGAAACACAATCGAGAAACATTTGATAACACTAAAGTCCATGTCAAGATCTATCTTTTATAAATGTCGGGAGAACGTCGGTCTCGCAAACAGTCGATCTTCCGTTCGTTATGAAAATTGTTTTTTGGCCGTGATCTCGTCTGGCGCCATGGCATGGCGGTCCGAGGACAAAAAAGGGGGAGGGGGGAGTGGAAGGGAGAGGACCTTTCCTCCTCTCCTTTCCCCTCTTCCCTCCCCCTTTTTTTGTGCTCGGACCGCCAAAACGAGATCTGGGGACGAGATCATTTTGGCCGTATAAGTAAGGTATATTAAACCCTAACCGAGAAAAGTATATATTTTATGTTTGGTAGCAAAACAGCAGCTCTTTATTAAGTACCTTTTATTTAAAAAGCAAGTGGAGCGCTTGATGCAGGCAATCGTTAGTGAAACAGCCAGTTTTCAATGAAGAAAACCCCTCACCCCCGCCCTGCAAAGAAAGGAGGCTTTTTAATATTTGGACCCTTCAGACGAGGTTGAACCCAACCGAGGAGCATTTTCAAAGTTACAATGCGGTCAGGAAGTTTTTTCAATGGGAACAAAATGAACGCAACTCACACTTGAGACAGACGCACTCATCGGCATTTTAGGCCGACAGTAATGCCGAGGGGACCAGCGGTTTTTTATAAAGTTACTGAATGGCAATGCAGGTATCAGGAAATGTTTGAGTACCTATACTGTGACAAGGCATCAGTGCTACTCGTTCCCAGGCTCTTGTGCCAGGAGGTCCTCTTTGTGATTCAATCTATTTCCATGGCAACGCAACGGATTGAATACAAAGGAGTAGATAAAACTTTTTTTTCTCTATTTTAGGAGAAACACTGCTCACTTCTTTTCTAATTTGATTTCTTCGTTAGGGTTTTACGGTGGCTATGGCTCAATAAATTATGAGGCGTTTTGATGACTGAACAGTGATCTCGATCTCATGTAAAAATCATTTTTAAAATTCTAATCACGGCAGGACCAAATTTTGAGCACACTTGGCAAAAGTGAAATTTCAGTGTGGTTCTCTACCTTATTTTGCCATTGAAACAGCCAAAATCTTCAAGAAATCCCAAACTGCCCTAATTTCTTTTTATGTGTTTTTATCTTGCAAGCTAGGTTTCATAACTGTAACTTTTCTGATCTGTAAGCGTCCAGTCACATATCGGCCCTGCCAGACCTGATGTCTGACAGGCCCGTAGCTGGGAAATGTTTTGTGTGTGTGTGTGTGTGTTGGGGGGGGGGGGGGGAGGTGCGTACCACAGGAACCGGGAATAAA
>JAOBRG010364794.1:0-12293 GCA_027574985.1 Umimayanthus nakama | reverse complement strand
ACTTCAAATAAAACGTTACAACACGATGGACTTGAATACAAATCATAACAAAGTTACGTAGGAATACAACATATGGCCGCTTTTTATTCGTCCTCCTCCGTAACAGAACGTGAAAATCTCAACTATGTGATTTAGAGAGAACGCGAACAGCAGAAATAAAGGTTTCAATCCTCGTACATTTTGAAAACAAACCTTTCTTATTTTTCAAAAAATTAAATAAATTCTTTAGAATACAAAGTTCAGGTAATTTAAATTTAGAATTTAAAATGGGTTAATAGCCGAGAAAAAGGAAAAATAAGCATAAAAAGACAAACAAACAGATGCTTTGGCAAACTTTCCTTTCAAATTGCAATGAATTTAATAATTGAAAATGTTTTTAACACTACTTTCAATAATGATGCAAGATTACGAAAGTGAAACTCTCTCTCTCTCTCGCATTACAGATAATCATGCAGTTACTGTTTTAATCATTTTTAAAATCTTGAGTAAGTCTTAAATATTTATTTGATTTATGAAATGAAGTGTAGTATTTTTTTGTAATGGCTTTTACAAAAACTAACAATGATTCAATTTTTAGAAATATTGGTTACCAAATCTATGAAGTATACGGTAAGGAAAAGTAAACTACTTACTCTAAACATTCAGATGTGCTGTACAATACCATGTAGTAGACCCTCTGGGTTTTTTTTTCTTAACTCTGCCCTTAAGTTGGCGCTTATGAGTTCAAAACTATCGTATGTACTTCGCATTTATATAGTAGTACTCATTCTCACTGGAATGAGACGACCGAATAATTTTAAGTTTTCACAAGTTGCTAGAATAAACTCGTAACTCCAGTAAAACTTCTCATGATTATGTTGGTCAGGAACACCTTGCAATTGTATATTGTAGAACGAGGTCTCGATCAGGTACAGATGCGAAAAAATTACCCTGTTCCAAAATACTGGTCGATCCTAGTTTAATGTATAGTAAAAGGAAGGCTTTAGTGCTTGTTGAGCCTATGTGAAGTCGTACCGAAATTGAGTTGTTTTATATTAGTAAAACATTTTCTAACAAGAAATTAAAGATCCGCGATCGAGGAATTAGTCAAACAAAACACGCAACACCGACTCGCACACCCTAGGAGAGAGCAACAAAGTTTCAGCTAAGTTATATTAAAATCAACAACACCATTTACAAGTAAAATAGCATTCTTTATACTCTTACAAACAGCTCTTTTAATTTTACTTCTTCCCTTTCGAGGTATTACTACAATCGGAACGTCGGTTTCTACAGGTCAAGCGTTTTATAGATCGGTTTATTTGTTTTCCATAGAACTACGTTATTTCTAATATTCAAGGAACTAATTACGAATTCCGCCTTGGGTTTACAACAGTATAGTATGTTAATCAGTCAATCTACAGCAGTGTTACAATCGTAGCTCTAACATAGTTATAACGGTTACCTAGAGCATATCTAGATCCTTAGTTCATATTATACAGGAAAGAAAGTGTTGTGAGCACGAACGCGACGGTTCTTTCTCAGTAAAACGGAAGCAGTTATTTTCAAATCATGCAAACCATTCAACTGATTTTAATTTGAGCACAATTTTTTTGTGTTTTTCTAAAATCTTAATAGTCGTGAAAGAATCTAAAAGAAACACTTTGGGAAAATACACTTACCACAATATTAAAAAGGTTAACAGATGGAAAGCTTTTTACATGTAATCCGAAAATCCAATCATTAGCAAATTGTTGAGAATAAGCATTGTCTGCAATGATATAAGTCGTGAAAAAAGAAAAACTAGAAAGGAAGCTTGTTAGGTTCTATTCATACAAAACTTATTAAAATTTAAGGACAACTGAGTTTTCTGTAGTTTTTCTAAATTCGGTCGGGAATCTAAAGATTCATATACGAAAAATGCAACTTACCACTTTATGAAAAGGGTAAAAAGAGTTTTTACATGTAATCCGAAAGTCCAACCATTTGCAAATTTTTAAGCATGCAACAGCATTATCTACAATATAAGCTGTGTAATAAAACAAAAAAAAGGAAGATGATTTTGTTCTATTCATACGATTTTAAGTATTTTAAATAACTTGAGGGCATATAATTTTTCTGCAATTTTTCTAAGTCAATGGTCGTGCTGGTCGAAAATTTTAACAATTTTTCGGAAAAAAATTACCACAGTGTTAAAAACGAAAAATAGGGAAACCGTTTTTTACATGTAATCCGAAGATCCATCTATTAGCAATCATTTAGCAGCCTACAGCATTATCTACAATATAACTCATGAAAAATAAATGTTCTTTACATGTAATTAGAGGATCCAACTATTAGCAAATCGTTTAGCTGCTAATAGCATTATCTTCAATATAAGTCATGAAAAAATAAAAAAAAAACAGCGGTGAGTGATCATGCTTTTAGTTTCAAAAGTAGATTCATTTTTTGACGAATTGTACACGAATTGAATCAAACCACATAACCAAATTTTACATGTTTTAGAGGAGAATTAAGTCCAAGAACATGTAACACTTTCCATGCACATACATGTAAGCTGAAAAAAGTTTCTTGCTTTACGAATGTGTTTTTTGAGTAAAGACTATATGCAGTTTTTTTATAGATAACATTTTTGTAGTGATAATTATAACTGTCTTGTTGCAAGTGTTGTTTGGTTTTGAAAAAAAGAACTCTGCGTTGCCGAGTAAGCCGATTATGGTTTTATTCAACACACTTTGTTATGGTATAATTTTTGCCTGATTCAGTTTAGCTTTACATCAAACTTCACAGGCGAGAAACAAACAATGTCAACCAACCTGTTGATCAAACCCGTTTACAGTTTAAACACTAAACTGATCGGATTTACGGTGTGCCCAGTTGTTGTCTGAACAAACCTTTTTCAGAAATCGCGTTTGTGCATGTTGACATATCTAACTTGTAACGAAAACTGAAACGGGTTTTGGTTCCAAGTATAAGTTTTGTTAACAAATTTCTATAAAGGTTTTACTTCGTATAATGTGTCCTAATCTTACCTTCGACAAAAAAGCAACAATAATCTCTAAATACTCTTAACTGAGATAAATAAACTTTTTTCACTCTTGAACTAGTCGTTAATTTGCTTTTTCTGAACTTTATTTCTTCAGTTTTAAGTTAAAATTGAACATGAAGGGAAGAAATTTTGAAAGACGCTGCCATGATTGCAAGACGAACCGGCTAAAGGTATTGAAAAATAGCGACATATTGCAAAATTGAATTAAAATCAGCTGTGCCAAAGACCTGCTGAAACTCAAATAACTGGAAATTAATATGATGAAGGGCGAATCAGGTACCACTTTTTCTTTATCTCTTTAGATCGAAAAACTATTGCAAAAAACGATGAACTGAGTGCGAAGAACTTTAGTCATACAATTATGGAGCACGTAACCGCAGCTACTTTTTCATCTTTCGCAGTAATCGGGAGTTTAATATGTGTTCTGGATGGTGTGTTGTATGCTGTCACTCTGGCGACTTTTATCAAACATCGCAGTCTTTTAACGGTTCCAAATATCATCCTGTCCAGCTTGTGTTTTTCCGATTTCTTGATGGCCTGGTTTGCTATTCCTTTCACAATCCATGCAAACCTTAAAGAGAAATGGCCATTTGGAAAGTTAGGCTGCAAAAAGTATGGATTTTCAACCCTAATAACACAATTTACACAAGAGTCCTTGAATAAAAACGCAACCCAATTTAGATAAGAGTCATTTGGAAAAAGAAATACTCAACCCAATTTAGGCAAGAGTCAACGGGATAAATAACTCAACCCAATTTAGAGAAAAGTTTTTGGGTTAAAAAACTCAACCCATTTTAGACAAGAGTCATAGGGATAAAGAACTCATCCCAATTAAGACAAAATCATTTGAATAAAAACACAATACAAATTACACAAGAGCACTTTGGATAAAAACTGGCGCAACACAACCTAAACAAAAGTCTTCTTGGTAAAAACGGAAACACAATTAGATAGGAGTCACTTGAATAAAAACACAACACTGATGAGATAAGAGTCCTTTGCGAAAAAAAATGCAACACAGTTTAGACAAAAGACCTTTGGATAAAAGCGCAACAGAAAGCGTAACACAGTTTCGATAAGAGCCCTTTGGATAATAAAGCAGCACAACTTAGAGAAAAAGTTATTGAAGAACCGAACGTGATTTAGACAAAATTTTTTGAATACTCTCATTAAAAGTTAAGATGGATTATTGGCGGTTGATAAATAAAATCGTCTTTACTTGAGTGCCAAAGCGGTCGCTTCAATACGTTTATGACTTTAGAACTGGCAAAGAAAGACAAAGATATGAATTACAATTTTTTGTTACTGTTGCATTTATAACTTTGTTGTAAAAAATTTGAGTGATGACAAGCTATTTTGAAAAACTTAAACATTGGCTGAAAAAGATAACCATAAAAAAAAATTTACCAATAATGCTAGCCAATTATTTGTTGTCAAGACCTGGGACTATGAAACTAACAATCCGACCCTATATATTAAAAAAAACGTTTTTTTTAAACAGATTTTTTAATATAAGCGGTATTATCAAAGTTTGTATTAGTCCTTAACGGGAGTTTTGTTTTGGAAGATCTTTCACTGACTAGATTTTTTAAGAACAAAGCAGGTCTGTATGTTTTTTTCATTATTGTTTTAAGTAAATTTTGCCACTATACCACTTTAACTGTAACATCATAAGTTTTGCTGTTTCCTTTGGTCTTCTTCGCCACGTGAATAGTTTTATAAATATGTGCTTTGTATGTGTATTGTATGTGGTGAAACAAGTTAACTGAACTAAACAAACAACAGCAACAAGATTTATTTCCTCTTTAGCTGCGTGTTACAGTTATTAAAAGAAATACATTAAGCTAGTTTACAGTGGTTGGACTCCCGAAATAACAAAACAATCTAGCTGAACTAGTCGGGAGCCTATTTTACTTTGAAATATATATATACTATCCTCAAGGAAGAAGAAAAGAAAAGAACACCAGATTTAGCAACAGGTTATAAAGAAACTATTTAAAATCAAAGTGAAACTATTTATTACCCTAACATAACATAATGTAAAATAAAGTGCATGATCTGACAAAATTCTATACAGTTCTTTTTATACGGAATTATATAAACTGAAACAAAACAACACAATCAAACTGTGTACTTCAGTCACAGAATGGTAATGATGTTTAACTAAATATTTTATTGTGTCTGTTTTTATAATGAACTCAACCAAACGATTATCACGGATGAACATAACGATATCTAAAAGAATAAGAAGCAAATATTTAAACTACTAACTATGCTATTTTTCAATTGAAAAATAATAAATGAAGAGTTTTATTTCTTTAAAAAAACTGTAAATGACAAGAAATTAGGACACTGGTGTCTTAGTACTCATTAGAATGATCAAAATCAACTGAAGCTGTATAAGCGTTTTAAAGCTTAAAATATATTGATGACGCTTACAGACAACAACATTCATTCCATTGCACGTACCCCAAATATATTTAAAATTTTAAAAAGTCTCTTGTGCACCCCCCCCCCCAATACTGAGTCATTAATGTGCCTCCCTCAAATTTCAAAGTTGCTCCACGTCCTTGTAGTCGAAAAGAAAGTAATTAATTTTAATGTTTCCATGACTTGAGAAACCAAAATGAAACAAAAACACATAATAGTTGTTTTTCTGTCAGTTTTGCATTTGTTACCTTATTGTAAAACTATTTTAAAAAGGTTACACATTGGCTGAAAATGTAAAAAATAATTAACAAACAATACTGACCAATTATTTGTTGCGATGTGCTGCGAATGCGATATTAACAATTCAGGCCTTTTTAGAAATTGAATTTCTCAACTGCTCGCGATAATATTAATATTTGTATAACTTATGAAAACCAGTCGTTAGTACTCAGCGGGAGCTTTTTTTCTGGAAGAACTTTCAATTAATATTTTGAAAAACAAAACAGGTCTGTAGAAATTATGAACTACATGATATAAACAAAATAAGACAATTGTGTAATTCAGTGACAGAATCGCGATGGTGGTAAAATATTTTTCTGTGTTTGTTTCGTAATAAGCCGAATGAAGTTCGGGGTTTTAACCTTTACGATATTCAAATGAAATAGAGTTATTGCATATTTCAAATATATCGGTAAATCTTTGGGTGGGAAATATCTTGTCGAGCAGGTGCTAAATGATAGGATTTGTTTAACAAGGGTTTCCACGCAACCAGGAGGATAATCGATTCATTGCGTTCCAAAGAAAGTTTGAAAAACTCTCGATAGAAACTTCAGAAACATTTCAAAACGTTTTGTCGTAACAGTAAAGAGATATTTCAATCTAACAGGTAAAGTGTTTGTCTGTGAAAACTCTAAATGTAAAACTAAATGCGAAGAAACTAATATTTTGACTCGTATTAACACTTTACAAATTTTTATTCAAACAGTGAAAGAGTGAAGAGAACAAACAAAGGGCAGAAAGAGCTAGGGCAAAGTTCTGCAAGGTTTTATCACAGCGTATCTAGCCACATTCACTCTGGATTTTTGAACAGTATAGACTTATATTTAACTCCACGGTTTGAAAGTAACAACTACAAATATGGAAAATGAGACGAGCGTCATGTCGCAGAAACTGGAAACAAGATGGAACGAAATAATTGCCGCAGAATTTATTCTTCTTTTGTGTGTCTTCTTAATGGCCGTTATCGGAAACGTTACAATCTTCGTTGCGTTTTGCAGGAGTTCAAGATTGCAAACAATACAAAATATGTACTTAATGTCCTTTGCAGTCGCCGACATCTTGATGGCATTATTTGTCGTTCCGCTGTCAATGGGAATAGTTGTGAAAGGAAAATGGGTCTTCAGCGACTCGACTTGTCAGTTCCAAGGCTTTGTGACAACAGTGCTGGTGGCTGTAACAGTCCTCAATATAACTTTGTGCGCTGTTGACAGATGCTTTGCCGTTGTTTGTCCGGCGAAATACGTTGAATTTATGACGCAATATGTTGTCACTGGGCTCATCGCTTCGTCTTGGTTTTTCTCGCTTGTCGTTCCCAGCTCCTACTTCTTAAACGGGCATCAATTTAGCTTCCATCCGGGCTACCTCTTTTGCAGACCCGACATGGAAGAAATAAACTATACGTTTGCTTCCGTTCTTGATATCGTTTTCGTTGTTCTGCCATTGATTATTGTGGTAGGTTGTTACGTTGAGGTTAAGCGCAGAATAGAAATCCATTCAAAGAAACAAAACGAAGTTCAAGTCCTAAATGAAGACACATGGGAAAAAGAGGAGGCGGCCGCGCGCCTCTTTGGCGCAACAACAATTAGCGTTCTCTGCCTCTGGGTTCCATTTCTACTTGTAGAAATAATTGAATCTTTTGAAGGATTCTACATCATGCCTCGCTCATTGTATGTTGTATGTTCTCTCTTGGGCCTAACTGCCTTCGCTTGTAAGGCGATCGTCTATTCTTCAGTCAACAAAGAGCTGAAGGAGGAATTCCTTTGTGCTATTAAATGCAGACGATCAAGGAGAATTGCAGACATTAGTCAAGTCAAGTCAAGTCAAAACAACGGCGAAGCTTTCACTTCCAGTTATCAGTCGGAGAAACGGATTCGACCCAAAACAGCGACCCAGCCAGAGCAATTTGACACAGAGGAAGATGAAGAAGAGCTCCTTTTTGAAAATCGAACGCCAACACCAAATGATTTAGAAGAAGGTATAAATTGGGGAACAAGGTCCAAAAGCCGCATTGACAGCGGCCATTTTTCAGGAGGACGAACTATTCCAAACACGCCGTTTGAAACCCCACCAAACTCCGCATTACCTAATCCAAAGCGCGCAAAAAGTCGGAAAGAAAACGTGCGTTTTTCTGAAAGCCCAACTATTGCCGTTTCACCTCCCAACGCCGTTTCCCCTCCTCAAACGGCTAAATCTGTGGTAACGCCCGATCCAAAAACACGAACGATTGAGGACAATAAAAACACGGAAAAGACAACAGATTCACCAGCTACTGTGGTTAGCGTCGGCCGTCTGCTAACGCCGGCTCACCCAAACGAAAGGCGGGTTAAACGCGACAGCAACCTATCGCAAACAGGAAGCAGAGGAAGATTAACTCCACTTGATAATGTCAGGAAAACTACCGGCCATGGCCAGAATACGGCGAAGGAAGCTCGCGATCGACCGTGGCGTTGATGCAGCGGAACATGTAAACAATAGTAGATTGTGAACATTCTACTACCTTAGTCCAGAATTATAGTAGTGCAACACTAAAATGATAAACCATCGGTAAACAAAATATGTGATACATGTATATGCAAAACGATCCGTATAAGGGTTTAAACAAGATAGAATAGATAAATGTGCTTTGAAAATCTAAAGAAGCAAATCTATTCACAGTCCTGCGAGTTAAAAACCCTAGAGCTGTAGAAAACTGTGGCAGTCGGCAGTAACGACTCATCAAAACGTTATGCAGTAATACAAATAAGTCTTATCATTTGCATTACACGGAGCTTCAAAGTTGTTATGTTAAAGTACCCACTTCCATTTTAAGAGTAAGGGACGGACCATCCGATCTCCAAAAAAAGGGGGGGGGCAGTTACCAAAAAAATCATGCAAGGCAAAATAATAAGAAAAAAATCGTGCAAAAGAGCTACCACCAAGAAAATACCGGCTGCTTTTTTCGTAGTTTTGCAAACATATCTGAACGCTTAGAATTGTTTTACTCTATGATCTTTATTTGCCAGTGTTTAAAACCACTGATCAAGAAAAGTGTTGTTAATAGTCTTCTTTTTAAAATGTTTTTCGTGAACATAGTGATAGTGACAGTCAGGTAAGAAAGTATTTTGCTAAATGAAAGTGTTTTTCGACACCTTTTATTCACGAGTAAAACCGTTATTCTTCGGGTTCAGGCCTAGGTACAAAAACTACTTGCTCACCCGATTTAAAGATTAAATATAACTCACAATCCAGTAATAATTAAAAGAATAAACTGAATTAATAAGCTGATCACAATCGGCCGGTCCAAAAAATATACACGTCCACTACATCTGTCGAAACCTTGTTTACGAGTTTTAATGATTTTCAACGAACGTCGAACTGTGTTTAGTTTATGGATAAAAGCATTAAGCAGAAGTATAGCATTATCATTTAAAACGTCTTTTATCTTACACAAACTGTCCTGTAAATTCATGTATATAGTGTAATACCAGTGCAAAGTAATGAAACCTAACGCACTGTAACACATTCTGATAAACTCACGCACTCTATCTAGCCTACACTTCAAATTGTAATAAACTAAAGAAAAGAAACAGAAAATCTTATACTCCAAAAAAAAATACCCTCTTCCCAAGAAAAATCTAGAGAAAAGAGCATCTCTCATTGGCTTCTTTTAAGATTAAAAACTTTTGATAATTACCAGGGACAAAGTATTGCCCTGGGTTTCTTGTATATGCAGAACAAGGTAACAGATTAATTATACTATAATCAATGCAATTTACAACACAACTAACATGTCCACGTTTTTTAATAGTGTTTGGTTCAAATATATGCAATAGAAAAGAACTCGATTCAAATTCCTCCAGTGTTCAGACACTGTAACAACAAAAAAATCCACTAAGGAAAGTCTTTTGGACAAACTTAAAAATTCCAGTGAGTTTCCTTTTGTTTAAGCTTGCGCTATACTGACCTCGATGACAGAAGATATCAGCAAGGCTGGGCAAGATAACAGTGAGACCTGAGAACGCGCTGCAGCATCCCTTACTACTAGTACTGATCACTAGTCCCTCCTCCCAACCACCACTTGAAGAATTGCATCGGTATCCCTAATAACCTGAATAACTACAACTCGTACTGTTGAAGTTAAGAATATTTAGCAACGAATGACTGCAGATTTTCTGAAATGTGTTATTTCAGAATGTTGTCAGTATCATGAATATGGTTAAACTTAATGTTTCAAAACGTTCGCGCCGTAATTGTTAAAATTCTAGGACGACAAACATTGATCAGCACCTGATAAATAAGGTATTTTACTTGTCGGCAGGCTTTGGGTAAATACTGACATTAGTATGCTTTTGGCTTGGCGCAAAGCAATGCCAAGTGTAGAACGCAGTCAGAGCCTTTTAATCACCAGGGTTTTTGCAAGGCCCTCATTAAAATCACTCTTGGTGACTAGGGGCAATTCTCATTAAATATCATATTTATTATTAAGTATTGTTATTGTTATAAACAGTAGTTTCAGAGCTTCTTGAACCAACTAAAATGTTGTGTTGTCATTTGCAACAAGAAGCATATTCTATTCTGATGCAGTTAGATTCTTTTCCGCACAACGTTATTTTATTAGATGAAATCGCGTAAAAAGAAACTTCCTATTACCTACTAACTGTTGCTTCAGTCCGCCATACTTTACAAAGCTCAGTTTGCAAAAAGTATCGTAAGTCTAAAAGTTGTCTTTGCAGGACTTTTTCGATTGTATGAAGAATTATCAAAATCTCAGTTTCACTTTATTTCCGGCAGTGTTGTTCAAGGCAAGAATTTCTAAATATTGCAAAAGCTAACTTAACTTTAACTGCATATTCGTTTATTCAGCCCGACCAAGAAGGAATGCAACATCACTCGGCTTTTGTAAAGATTTTATAGACATTTTTTTCATTCTTTTCTCCAATTCTGTTTTAGTTGAAAAGTACCTGTTAGAACATAACTTACAAATCATTTAAGTTCGATTTCATCCTTTTAATCGACATCACTATCTAGATTCTGTTGCCTCTAATACTGTCCTTGCAAGTTTACAGTTTACAATTTTAAACAATGTAACTCCAAAAATAGGTTTTACAGTTACATGTTTTGCTGCATACACATCTTTTAAAATACGCCCTATGAAACTCAAACGAGCTGTTTGTAGAGTTTCTTGAAACAGATGGCAAAAACATCGTGGTTATAATGTGCTTGGTAAGATATTGACTTTCAAAAAATTGTCTTGGCTTGTTTATATTTAAACACAGCAAGATCCTTTTTATAACTTCTGGGCCACCAGTTTCACACAGCTGGAGAAATAGTGAGATGACTATACAGCATAAATTGTGGTTTTTACTCTAAAGAGTTAACGGTGTTAGACAATCAGAGGTCTTAGACAATTTGAAAGTTGCTTTTTTGGTTGATATATTTACCAATAGTGTTACCTGAAGCCTTCGAAACACGTCCGTAGTGCATGACTGTTCTTGATAACAAATGGAGCTCATTTTGTATTACAGCTGTAACTATTGACCACGTGGCTAGACACTAATTTTGCGAGTAAACTATTCTAAAATAACTAGACAAACCCACAGGCTAAAACGCTTTGCTTCGTACTTGTTGTTATAACTTTTGTCCTTCATATTTCTAAGCAAAGTCAGTAAATATATCAACTAAATTGTCCGTTTTTGTGAAAGTGACGTGGCAAGTCAAATTTAGCGGTCTTGGAATTATTTTCAGCGACTTCGAAAACGTTTACAAAAAGCATTTGAGTTATTTTGTTCAAAACTTAAAAAAACATAGGAGAAATGATTGGAACCCGTAAAAAAACACCTGCCAAAAGGCCATATAGCAAAACTTGAATTGCACTGCGGGGGCCCTTGGAAAAGCTAATTTTTGCATACATGTAAATCTGTTGATAACTGATTGCCTCATCTGAAAAGTACATACAATGCTGTAGAGGGAAGAAATGGACTCAAGTCTAAAATGGAGAGCTACGGAACTTGTGGTGGTGGAATCTGCTCTTGTTGTAGTTGTAACTGTTATCGCCGTCGTCGGAAACCTAATGATCTTTTGTGCATTGGGCAGCAGCTCCAGACTGAGAACCGAATCTTTTGCGTCATATATCGCTTCTTTCAGTGCAGCTGATCTTCTGACGAGTTTGGTTGTCGCTCCATTATCATCAGCGAGTATCGTTAAAGGCCAGTGGATATTTAGCGACGCGGTTTGTCAGTTTCAGGGTTTTGTCTGCTCCTTTATGGTCGAGGTTACTGTCTTAACATTGACACTGGCCGCTGCAGATCGTTGTTTAGCTTTAGCTCGACCTGTGAAATACAGCAGGAAAATAGCACCGAAGATCGCCGCATTTTCTGTGATAACTGCTTGGATATTGGCGCTAGTTCCTCCCGGAGCATTCCTCCTTAATGATCACAAATTTGTGTTTCACCCCGGGAATACTTTTTGTAGACCAGACATGAAGAATATTGACTATAGTTTTGCCGTGGCGGCTGAAATAGTTTTCATTATGTTCCCTCTTCTTGTTGTAGCGGGCTGTTACATAGAAGTTAAACGT
>JAOBRG010364793.1:0-26941 GCA_027574985.1 Umimayanthus nakama | reverse complement strand
CTACCTACCTACCTACCTACCTACCTACCTACCTACCTACCTACCTACCCGTCTACCTACCTACGTACGTACGTACCTACCTGCCTGTTTGTCTGCAAAACATTTGAGCCACCGCACAATTAGCTGTAATATGGCAGAAAAACTAAGACATTATGGTCTAAAAACTAAGACGCTGCAAGACGCTGCAAGTTTGGATGCGTTACAAACGTTACTTCCGTCACAAGGTTTCAGTTTTTATAAAGTTCATGACATAACTTAAAACACGTTTGATATCTGTTTAACCAAGATGGGCTAGTATCGTACTTACTTAAGGATTTAGAAATGTAAGAAATTCTCAAACTGGTTTATAGTTTTAACTATATTCTTTTACATTGTGATCAGCGCCCTCTAGTGCACCCGTGATCACTGTTGGGAAAGTGACTTCAGGATCAATTGGAATCAGCTGGTCAAAAGTACCAGAGGACGACAGAAACGGTATCGTTCGCTCATACACCATAAAGTTTTGGCTGACTGATGATCCACGTTTCGGAGGCAAGCATAAAACGACTTCACGTGCTGTTAGACTCGCCCCCCTTAAAGCCTACTCCAATCATTCAATTGTTGTGTTGGCAACCACGATTAAGGCTGGCAACTACAGTGAGCCAATCTTGGTTCTCACGGGCGAAGCAGGTGAGATTAAATGAGATTTTCTATACATTTGTTTCAAAAGTGGTTGACCGAAGGAAATTAAAAACCATCAAAGATGATGTAAAGGGATAATGATAGAGATGTTGGGTAACAGCTCAGAAGTACGCGATTCATTTGTCAACGGATACAATTTGCGTAAGGTTACAGCTTCGATAGATTGCTGTTTCAGTAATACAGAAATTGAGACCACTTTACACACAGCAAGCATAGTAAAAGACTACTACCCAGCATACTACGGGGTCACATCTTTTATAATTTGTGTTTGTTTTTAGTCAGCTTTTCTTGAAATAGCTGTATACTCAATAAAGATACCAGCTGAAGCGTTTGGAGAAACAAAGAGCATAAGTTGTTTTGACAAATGCTGTGCAAAAATTTCAAACCTTCTGTCTTTGTTTATAAGCTAATTATGCAATGGGGGACCACTTGTAATTGTTAAATAAATCAATTTTCGGTCACACTCCATTATGAATTTGATCCATGTTCTTGGTTTCAAAATTGCATCATTTTTAGGACATATGTTAAGAAACACTGAAGCATTGGTGAAACAACTAAATGATAATACAATTTATGTTAGACCTTTGATATGAAAAACAAGTTATTACGCTAATACTAAAAAGTTAATTGTGATGAACCCTAGTAGCCTCGAGGAAAAAATAGTCACGCAAAGCCTTGAAGGGGAGAGGGGGATTGTTTTGATGACACCACCAATTGTGACGTCACTTAATGTCCAAAGTCATAGGACAGTTGTACCAAAAGCTTTTGACAATTGGTCAAGCAGCAGAAAACGTAAAGCCAAGAAAATCAAGGGGGGGGAGGGGCGATTTGACCCGCCCCCTTCAGAACTTGTAGGTTTAACCCTTAAACTGGCAGGGGAGTTAATTGACCTCCCCCCCCCCCCCCCTCAGTCTTATGGTCTCAAATTTTTAACCCTTGACCAATTACCAAATGCATATGCACATTTTTTCCTCGATAAAAAACACTTCTTTTGATACTAACTAAGTGACATCAGCAATAATGACGTCATCATACCAATTCCCGAAAGTATGTGCACTTTCGATATTTGGAATTAAAATGATTAAAAACTTTTAGTTATTTATATTTTTC
This sequence comes from Umimayanthus nakama, assembly GCA_027574985.1. NCBI lineage: Eukaryota > Metazoa > Cnidaria > Anthozoa > Zoantharia > Parazoanthidae > Umimayanthus > Umimayanthus nakama. The sequence goes on along the minus strand of JAOBRG010364793.1, from coordinate 25,150 downwards.
TACTTATCTCGTAGTTTTGGCATGTAAAATGTTGTTTTCTAACTTTTTTCCAGTAAAGTTGTATAATTTTAAGATAACTTTAAAAAATCGAATTTCCAAGAAGGCCGCCTATGGCGATCACCTTGGATTTTTGAAAGTACTACCATGACAACAGCGCCTAATTAAGTGACGATTGTTATTATGCAAATTAATCAATAGGTCGTACACTAGTTACTTGACAAAAGACATGTGCATATTCTTCACCGTTTGAAAAATCTTCGGGAAGGGTAAAATAGCCTGCAAGGGTTAAGGGTAAAACAATAACTGTTTGTCTCACCAGTATAACCAAATAAGAACAGCTTATCAAGTTTAATTTAGCAATAGAGCATAGCGCTATAAAGTTCATTATCAACCTTCTCATGTGCTTAGCTCAGCTTCATTTAACTAAAACAACAATAACAACCGTCCGTTCTGGCCACCGAAAACAAAATGTATTCTGGTTAGTTTAAAAGGAAGGTGTTCTTAACATTTTTCCTACCACTATTTGCCAAGTTCTTCCGCCGATTTGAGAAGCGGGAGAACTGAGCGGCTTTGATCTATGAGCAGATTCATTCTGGCCAGAACCAGTTGCATTGTGAGATCCCGTACGTTCCATTAAAGAACTGACTGGTCGAACTAGCCAGACAAGAACAATGGAAAGCGGCCTCAGTTACGTATCGAGTTAAAAAATAGATTCGGTAAAACGCGCGCACTAATTTGCTGAGGACTATTTTCTAAATCTAGAGAGAAAATACGAATGACGTCACGCAAAAACCTGCGAAAAGTCATGAATTTGCAAGCAAACAATTCAGTTAAAAACAACAACATTTCAACGTTTATGAATAAAACCATTTTACCAAGGCTGTGACTTGTTTTATTTGTGTTATTCAAGAAGACGGAGGAGCAACGGGGCCATTTTCGGCTCGCTAAGAACTCAAGTATCGAAAGATGGCAGTTGTAGTGAACCGTCTTTTGAGAGCTCTGGTTTTTCCTTCGCATTTACCAATTACAACACATTTGCTCATGTCAAACCGTTTAATGAGTGGTATATTGTGTTATAATTATTGTCTCGTTTTCTCTCAACATTTTCTCGTGTTCTGCCGTACGTGTCACAGTATCTTTCTAAAACTCGATTTAAACACGCGCAATACTGTTTTATTCCTTTATCATAAAACTAACTGTGAACTAAATAACTTAGAAATGAGTTTTGCAGCCATTTGGTATTCGAATGTACTCCGATCCTTAACTTGAAATTGAGCGCAAAAAGTATAACCTCTAAAATCTAACTTCTTTTAACGTTTTCTGCTTCTTAACCCTATCAAGTTTTGATAAAAACTTACACTTTTTTACTTGCAGCTCCAGAATGCCCGCCGATGATCACAACCAGCCACAACACGAGCGCCTACAGTATATTTGTCCAGTGGATTTCGCCACAATGTCGTATACCGGGCATTCTCCGTGGACACGTTGTGTACTACAGGAATGTCAATGGCAGTCAGCTGGGCCCTGAACTTAACATGACCCTCGGGGATCCCAACGTCACCAGTTTTAAGATTACAGGCCTCTTGGTGAACACCACATACAGTATTAGCGTTACGTCATTTACTGTCGAAGAGAGCGACCGAAGTGTTGCGGTGTTAACAAGCACCGACGACAAAGTGCTTCCTCGTGAGTCATTAGTCACACTCAGGAATATAAGTAATACAGTTGATTGAAAGTCTGTTCTGGGTTTTTTCTCTTCTCCAACCTTTGCTTTTTTGTATTTGATGTTGTTATCAAAAAGCTTCAGATCACTTAATAAAATGAGGTATGCACACCATTTCATGAGCTTCCATTTCAACTCACACGTCTGTCACTAGTAATCTTTTAAAATTTTTAACATTAATTTATGAACTCAACGAACCTAATAGAGAAAGGATACGGTTTTTGACGTGTGTGAAATACTAGCTCAGCTGGTAAAGTCTCTGATTACCAACCAGGAGGCCCTAGGGTCAGCTCTCGACAATGTCAAAGGTTGAAATTTGAAAGACCTTTATTCGCTGGACAGTTCAATCAACCGTTGGTCTAGTCTCTTTTAAGAACCAAGACACACAGATCTCGAAGAGAGTAGGGTAGTAATTCTGGACAGTGGTCCGAAGTCATGTGTGACCTGTATAGCAGCAGGCGGAGGCGCCAGGTCACGAGGTCCAGGTTTCATTTCGACTTTTCTGAAATAAGAATCAGTCAAATTATTTGCATATGTTGTAGGTTGTGGTTTAAAGGAAATACCAGAAACTAAACAAAACACCAACAGAAACTTTCTTAAATCTCTAGCTCCTGATGGTATACCGCTAAACATAAGTGACGTAAGCGTGACGTCAACCTCTTGTCAGATAACCTGGCGGGAAACAAACAACAGCGATCCAGACCCCGACGGTCGGGTCACAGGTTACAAAGTGTACTACAGAATGGCAAACACTTCAGAGGAACATGTACTGATTGTTAACGGTGCTGAGAATACCCAAACAACCATCGAGGGAATTGAAGAGTTTTCCACTTACGAAATACGGGTGAAAGCGTTCAACATCTATGGAGAGGGTAACGCTAGTGCAGTTTATAAATGCAACACTTCGGAAGATGGTAACTGTCGTAAAATACTGTTTGTTATTACAAGATCTCTTTAAGCTATGTCTTTCGTAAATGTGACCATTAATAGGAAGAATTATACCTCGAGCCGAAACAGTACTAGTATAAATAATAAAGTATTTTAACGCATATAACTCGTACACATTTAAGTTTGTTGTTTTATTTTTGAAACAAAAAAGCATTCAATGCGGAGCAACACCTTTAAATAAAAGTCGACATTCGAAATTGCTAGTTTGTGCAGTAGTAGAACTTTTCAATAAACGTTTTCTCACAATACTTAAACCTTCAGTTATAATCTACGATGTAAGGAGTTTAAAGTTCCTGTGTCTTGGTTTAGAGCACCAGGAATAGTATTGTATAACGTGTAAACTAAAATTTGTTTATGTGATTACCTTTCTGTAATGTAATAGAAGTATTTCTGCTGTTCGTTCTTGTGAAAAGAATTTTTATTAAACACTCATTTTATCTAAGTTACATAAGGTTATCTCGTAGCTTAGCGTCAGGTTTAGCCTGGCCTAACGTTACCTAACTTAGCTTCAGCGTCTTAGCGAGGGAGGAGAGAGGAGAGGTCGCCGTAACCTCTGAGCCCACGCTTTACTCCAAAAAGATAAGAGTTAGCGCATTAAAACCTTTGACTTTTCTTAAAAGTTATCATGGAACACTTGTATAGACATATATGTGTGGCCACGCAGATTTCCTCACTGCCAAACGTGTTTCTGATCAACTATTGGGTAGGCCATTTTTCTTCTGACAGGATAGATCAAGTTGATCTAAGGCAACTTACCGCTTTTTTAGATGAGTTTCAAATCAAGTTGCCGCCTTAAAAATCAATATGACCAGGGTTTTAGTGACAGGGAAAGGAGACAAATCGCTCCTCAATCCATTCTCCGTCACCACTGAAAAATATACAAGGGAACCCTTGAACACTCCAGAGCTATATCCATGAAATCCTTTTGATTGAGCCCGTGTTTTAATGACTTCCCGGCTGGGACAACAACAAAAGCGTTCTGCAACAGCATTACAGTTTTACATATTTTAAACCTACCATTTAGATAAAAGCGATGCGAGAAAGATAAAAATGTATAACAGTTTTAATAATCCTAGTATTGTTGAACTACACAGTAAAAGATATTCCCTGGTGTTTACTCTAGCTCCCAGTCGACCACCATTTAACGTCACAGCATACGATACAAGTTCTACGAGTTTAAGCGTCAAGTGGTCGGATATTGTTAATCAGCATGAGAACGGCATCATCCGAGGGTTTCGAATAAAGTACTACAAGAGAAATGAAGGAATAAATGCTTCAAAAATCATCGTTTTCCGGCTTAAAGACCAGGTAACTCGCCGGCGTCGTGCTGCAGAGCCGTATTACGACAAATATTCCCAGGAGCTCAGGGGGCTGGACAAGTACACCGAATACGTAATTCAAGTGCTGGGCTTTACTGTGGCTGATGGAGTGTACAGTCCGCCATTATATGTCACCACTGCCGAGGACGGTGAGAACTCTAGGGATCCTTTTCATAAATTCATTCGTGTTATAATTTTTTCGTCTATGCTTTTAATTTGTTATTTTACGCGGAAGCAACTTCATAAAATATTTTCCTAATTCCAAGTGCATTTCAAGTACACTTTTCTTCGTCAACGTGGAACGCAAACGAAAATGCAAGACTCCAAAACATAACACCAAAAATTAAAAAAATGTGACTTTTCTTTTCTAAACGTCCTTGTGTCGGCACCGTGGTGGAGCAACTTTGAAATTGGGGAGGAAGGTTGATTAGTGACTCAAAGTTTGTTTGTTTGTTTGTTTTGGGGGGGTGATTCTGAAACACTTTTTCTCAGTAGTTATTTATAACTTTTAAAAAGGTGCGTGTGAGTGTGTTGGGAGGGGGGGCCCTTTTAGTCTTCAGTGTCACATTCGTTTGCTCAGCAGTATGTTGGGTTTATATCGGGTGAACTCTTGCTGCAAAAGGCCTATTAGCAGTTGACATTAGACCTTAGACATTGATGTTGTCATTACACTACTGATACACTGTTATCATAACACATTCATTTTAACTTTTAATTTTTGTTTCCTTTTAGCCCCAACATTACCTCCGGCAGATGTGATGGCAACAAACACTAGTTCAACCAGTTTTAGGGTCACGTGGTCTCAAGTCCCTCTTGAAGGGAGAAATGGCATTGTTCGTGAGTTTCTCATAGAGTACAGTGAAGGAAATTTTTTGGAAGGAAATATATCTATTACCACAATTACATACAACGAGTCATTGGTAAGACAAAACGCAACAGTCAATTCTACCCATTCAGCGCGCCATCGACGAGCCTTAGTGGAAGACTGGTTTTCCAAAGAGTTTAGTGGTTTGAAAATATACACAAACTACACCTATCGTGTACAAGCCATTACTGTGTCACGTGGAGAGTACAGCGCATCACGCGTGGTCACTACAGACGAAGACGGTGAGGGCTCAAGTAACAAATTTTAAATATCTTTAGGATTGATAGTTTAGTGATATGAGAGGATGAGTGGATAACCGAACAGTACAAAAAAAATCAGTGATCGATTTAGTAAAAAAGAAAGTTTCACGTTACGAAACGTATAAAAATTATGTTACAGCTGAATGTAGATCTCCATAATAGAGTGCACGCACTGAATCACTCTTTTTACCCGTCCCCCTGAAATGAAATGGTTGTCCCTTTAACCCGATAGCCTTTCTGTTTTATCTCTCATTCGCAGATAACTATAAATAGATTTCTGATAATGTCCTTCTTCAAAGCTTTTGATCATGAGCTTGGTAACAAAAGTGAAAGTTTGACATGTCGAGATATTGTGAAAAAATTACTTAATCTTTTAATTTTTTGTATTCAATTTGACATGTTGCAACTTTTCCTTCCAACAGCACGATAATCTAGAGTATTTATCGCGTTCAAAGTGCTAGTGAAAAAAGTTGTACTATTAAAACTCTTTTGTTTTTTATGAACACTACAATTCAGTCTAGTTCTAAACTTCGATTTACGTCATATTTTTCTAAAGAGGTAAAACGAAGAAATGATTCTGAAAACACCTTTTGCTTCACTTGGAGACTAGGTTTCAAAATGTTTGTAGAGCTACGTTTTCTACCTTTTACTTCTGAAGCTGTTGGTAGTTTGCTGAGGTTACGCCGAAGGATAGAGTGCGGTTACATCACAGTGTTCATACGAACACGACACATGATTAAATGAAACTTGTTTCACAGCTTTTTACGGGTTCTGAAATGCGCATTTCATATTTGAAAAGTTAGACAGATTTTAAGCTAGTTTGACTGTCAAAATGATTTTCAAATATGACTATATTTGAAACCTGTTTTTAAAATGAATAGTGTGAGTGTGGTTAAAAATTAAAAGCGAAGGGAAAATGTTTCTAATTACAACATTTTTGGTGTTTTAAATTACAGTACTCGTTTTGTTCCCCAACAGTGCCATGCATGCCTCCACATATGGTGACGTTTGACGTACCATCAAAGACTTCATTGAAGGTTATTTGGAATCCAGTCCCCAAGTATTGCAGGAATGGGGTTATTCGTGGATACCGCGTCAGGTATAAGAAGAATGAACCTAACTCAACATGGACAATTGAAAATGCAACAACGTGTGAATTTAGCCTTATTATTCACAATATGGACAAGAAAGCAAACTACACAATTAGCGTGGTAGCATTTACAAGAAAAGGGGATGGGAACGCCACCCTAGATGTCGCACTTTTGGATAATATAGGTAAGAGATATAGGGTTAGACGTCATGATTACATCATTATAACGTCATAATTGGCAACATGTTACGTTTTATTAAAGTTTTGCTGATCCTAAAAAGTAGAAAAGCCGTCAGTTATTTTTGTTAGAATTGACTTTTGTGAAAACTTTATAGTTTGTTGGGTGATAAAAAATAGTTTTTTCGATGAATCTAGTACTATTACTTAAGAGCAACGAAATAGAACATTTTATTATTAAGCTCAACTATCAGACGAGTAGAAATCTGTCCTCCATATCGTCGACGGCTGAGCAGTTTAGGACAACCCATACTTAATTGTTTTCGTCGAGCAGGCTCGAAAAATGTGGCTAAACAAAGTGCAGAAACCAACAAATAAACGAAAGCTGATATAACGTATAGTTATCTATGATGAAAACGAAAAACTCAAGTTCAAGTGTATTCATAATTGTAGAGGCAATAGAGGACCTGAAGATCACCACAATTCTTTGGGCAAGCTCTCTATTTTAATGTTTAATAAAGCTAATGAAACTGAGCTGAACCAAATCAAGAACGGAACATCGCTTAGAGCGAGAAAATCAGTCACGAAAGAGGGTATAATGCTGAACACCTAAATGATCTATTTGACTCATAATACAAACAAACATAGTTAATCACGGTAGTTGATCATTAGTTGTTTAACGTTTTTCTCTGTCATCTCAGACACCTTTTGATATTATCAGTTGAGAAAAAAGGCTTAAAAGTGAACGGTTTTACAGGAACGAAGCACGTCCCAATAAACGTAACTGCAGAAAACCTGACAACACCTTGGAGTATTCCTGTTCATTGGCAACCAATCCAAGACCCGGAGGTCGTTGAAAAACTGATGGGATATCGAGTTACCTGGAGAGCTGTGGAAATAGGGGACGTGGAAGTTAAAGATAGCCCTACTTACAACTACACAGTGCGGAAGGACATCGAACTACGGGCTGTCTTAGAAAGGCTTGACACTTATACCAAGTACGAGATTGCCGTGTCTGGGTTTACAAGGAAAGGGGATGGCCCTTCTGGAATCACTTTTGGAGGTGAGGATGACGATAAAAAAAAGTTTAAATGTGTAGCTATGACAATATAACGGAACCCTAAACAGAGTACTGAAACATAACAAACACGTATAAATGTTTGATTTCAAAGAAAATTACATTGAGCATCGAAGTATTATGTTGAATTGTAGTTGAATACGACTCCGTAAAAATTGGCTAAATGGTAATTTAAAACTCGTGACCATCATTTGCGGCGATGTTTTGCCGACTGAAGGCGAAGCAATAGGACTCTAGGTCCCTTATAATGCGTTTCTCAAAATTTAAGATCCTTGAGTAGACAAGAGCGTGTTTAGGGATGGTACACCAGTATTAGCCTTCTCTTATTGACAAGTGAGCGGGATCTTTTAAGTACCCCGACAGAAGGTCGAGAGACTAGACCAACGGCTTAAATACTGAGCTCAAATGTAACTAATGGCTTTAATGCTATCTAATTATACGTCAGAAGAAATAAACCAAAATCATTCTACTGTTTAATCCACAAAATGGTCAATCAAGCGATTTTAGCTGCCACGTGCGCACCGTCATGCACTATATAATTATTTATATTTAGTATTAACCAAACAGGTGGATAGCACTTTTCGCGCGCTCTGATTGGTTAATTAGAATAGGTATATCCAGCAATTATTCACCGAAGTGGAGGTGAATAATTACGTTAGCATATAACAAACCAGTGAATCAGTGAAGCAAAAAATTACAATCTTCGTATTCTTTTGCCATATTTTGAAATTGATAAACAAACCGGAAATTGACAATTTCTGTATCTCTTGTAAAACTGAGACGTAGAATGTTTGAAAAAAAAACTTTTATACCTCGGAAAACACCCAAACAAGATTTCGTCGCTTTCCTTTTACTTATTGGGATGGATTTCTCATTTATTTCTGAAGTTTTAGCTTTACTTAAACATTTCAGAAACCAGGACGCTGTGTCGTCACTTCCGTGTGCAGTCATGGGAGCCAGGATATATCCTAGGATATTCCTGGTTTGCATGACTGCACAAGGCCAATCAGAGCGCGCGAAAAACACTATTCACTGGTTTGGTATATGCTAGCCTAAGACATTCACCTCCAGATGGACTTTCAAAATGGCGGCTCATATTGCCACTGTCATAAAAGAGGAAATTTGTCAAATGAACGAAGAAGCTACTCCTGCAAGCAGGAAATCCACCCCTTGGGTTAATGCTAAAATAACTATTCCCTCATCGATGGTGCAGGCCTAGTGAAAAATATTCACCTTGCTGCATCGTGGCCCGGTAGAATGTATTTTACCATTCACCTGCACTTGGGAGGATAGTTGTTAAATACATTTTTTCTGACTGTTGTTTATTTGTAGTCATGGGAGGAGGATGGCAACCTAGATGGGAAGAATGATGCATTACACTTTACCATCCAAATACCACTCAAGGATACAGAAACTATCCATTCAGTACAACTTATCCTTATCCTGGACTATAAACTACATGTAAGTTTTTATAAGAATTCTCCTGAGTGTGTAATTTACATAATAATAAAACTAATAATAATAATAATAATAATAATAATAATAATAATAATAATACTTTATTTCCATAGCGCTTATTCCAAATTGTCCACGAGCGCTTTACAAGTTTAAATTCAATATAATTTAGTTAACAATAACTAGTATACAAATTGTTATATAAACCTATATTAAAAATAACAGTGACATAATTAAATTTAAATTTAACATGGAAATATATCTAAAAATCTAAATACATATTTGCATCTTTGTGTTCTAAAATGCAGTAATTATAATGAACTGGTTAAAAAGCTCTAAGATTAAAAATACGCTCTTTTAAATAGCTCAGTTTTAAGGGCCTTTTTAAACTCTTCTACATAATTTATTCTTACTAACAACCTCAGCTCTAATGGAACTAACCAGAGAGTCCCACTGTCATTATCTAGTGACTGGTGTATATTACTTATTTAATATCACTTGTTGAGCATGCTTGGAATGCCTCCTTTTATAACAATGTGCTTGACTTAATTTTGTTGTTGATTCAAAGAAACTCTGTTAAATGTATAGATCAAATTTTAGTGTTACCACTTACAATAATTTTAACACTCTCCAAAGTGCACTTTGTTAAGTTTGTGGGGCAGTATTTTTTTTGACCGTTCTACGTGTAATCTTGAGCTGTCTTATTCAGTCCAATTCATTTTTAAAAAAATCTAAGAAAAAACGTTTAAAAGGGAAGATGCTTTTTTCATGTTTTCATGTATATGCATATCATTGTTCCTGAACTGGCGTTCCATTGAATCTAGAACTGCACATTATCCAAAACTCAGATGTCGATATTTGCAGAATGAGTGAACTACACAGCACTGTACTCAAACACAATGACTCAAAAACATTTGACAAGCCAAACCTAACCTGAAACAGCAAAACTCAGTACGCACAAAGTTCTTACCATACAGTGTATGAAACAAATACAGTGTATACCAAACAGTAAGGTGTTAGCTTTCTTCATCTCCTGAATTCCATGCAAGTTCAGCTAAAGTTCTTTGGCCTGGTGTGGCTTGGTAAGCCGTTTGCCATGTCTTGATCACATTAGAATTGCCTGCTCTGGGTCACACTGTGAGTTAGCGCTCAACAATTGGCTTAAGCCAATCACAATTAATATTTCGACTCTCCTGTCAAATTCACCTTTTTGTAGCTCAGCCCGTCCTGTCCCCGATAGCTGTGGTTGTGAATCTCTCAAAGCGCTGGAGATAGGCATCAAGGTGATCCTTTCCATTCACAAAAAACGGAAGTTTCGGAGCTTTGGCTCGTTCTTGCACTACTTGAAGTTGAACTGGTGTCTGTATTTCATTTCCCATTCATGTTGTTGTCTGGCTTTTTCCTTATTTTCTTTTCTCTGAGAAGATTTTTTCCATCTCTATTTTCGCTTAACAACTCTCTTTCCAGATCTTACTCTGCTTTTTCTGTTCCCACTCACGGTGTCTGTTTTCTCACTCTTCGATATCTTTCTGCTGTATCTCTTCTTTCTCTTCCTATCCATGTCCCTTTACAAAAGCAAGCAACTCTGTTCCTTTCAGTCAAAACTGTTGCAAGTTCGTAGAGTTTCTCCATAGTAGATACCGTACACAGATCCAGTTCTACTCTTGTTAAAATCTCGGTGTTACAACAGTTTGCTTTACCTACCACCTGTTATGAGCCTTTCCGGGTTGTGTCAGTCCAACAAACAAATGTTCTGCTCCTCCGTACCATAGTGTTACGAGTTTTAGTCAGAAGACTGGTTGCTTGGAATGTAACTGACAGAGGCTTGGCGGTAACACAACAGATATTTTTTTCCACGCAGCGAATACTGTAAACCTGCAATATTTCGTGACTTGTCTCAGCACTTGCTGATACACACGTTCCGCTGGACTAATCTTATGACTTTCACTAGTTTAGTTGAGTAAACTCTTATCCCTCTCTGTCTCGCAGTTTCGGACTACATGTAGCTTGACTTTTATACTTTTTAGTCTGTATTTCAAATTGAGAAACATTACCTCATGTGTATACTTTTTAGTACATAAAATTACACTACAAGTATGAGTAAGCAATCCAATTCTGATTGTATTCAAAGTGTTCTAGAGAGTTCTAGACTGTTCTAGAAGGTTTTAGTGGCGGTTTAAGAAAGTTACAGATCGAATAAGTACAAAATACATTTTTTATAATGTTCAGTGAACCTGTAGAAGCATTTTTTCAACAAATTTCGGTCGACCATATTTCATACATTAATCTCTTTAAAGTAAGTAGATATAACCAGCTGCAGTGCTTTGGAGTTGGTAGATGTAGTTCTAACTATGTTCAGTCTGATGTCGCGAAATAAGAGAGGGTTTTCACGTCACAGCTTCAAACAAAAGCCTCAGTATAATGATCGTGTGTACAAAATACTTGTTGTTCACAGTAAATTGATGGCTAACAAGGTTCACTTGACAACTGACTTCAGTGGAAACTTTTGGTACTTTTTTATTGATCCTTCTCATTACTTTCTCATTAGCAGTTTTCGATTGGTGAAAGCTAAAGCGAAAAAAATAAAGATTCGAAACTTATTAAAGTTTTGAATTGTCACTTTTGACCCTAAGATGGGGCTAAGACCTTTTAAATAATTTGTAAGTAATGCACACAATAAGACATCTATAGATATATTTGAAGAAAATGTATAAAAAAACAGTTTTTTGTTAATATCTATTTTTTGCCAACTTTTGTTGTTTGTGATGCTTTATCTTGCTCTTTATTTCACTTTAGAAATATGTCAGCCTTCAGATGGAAAGCCTTGTGTACATTCACCAGTCGTCCTCACTTGCTGGAGCAGAGTTCAACACTGTTGGAGAGTTGAGGCTCAGACAAAAGGCTCCTCTTCCTTACAAAGGAATACACAGTATCTATAATGTATGATTACCTTAACTTTTTACTTTAATACTTTTTGTTTGTACATAAATAACATATTTACAGCTTACAAAATCGTATTTGATTATGAAGTAACTAATATAAGAAATAAAGAGGTTTTATTCTTTAAGATATGACTTTATAAGTATAATTTACCAATTAAAAATGAAAATGAAAACAAGAAAACATACAGTGTAGATAACTTTATAATACAATGTAATAGTGAAAATGTTTGTATTCGCACTAGTTTACAAGTATGTTTGTATTTGCAGCCAAGACACAAAATTATTCCATTTGCAAAAAAAGGATTCTAAAGATCTTCTCCTTTGTGCTATGTTGAGTTCTATCATTTGTTGAAAATTTGTTGTAAATTTGTTAAAAAGATGTTGAGATTTGGTTTTACATGTTTTGGTCTGCAAGTGTAAATGGTTTGTTTGCCAATTCAAACAACATGGTCATCTGTAATAAGTTTGAAGTGACTCACATTAAAGAGACCGAAAAGAACTTTGAATTCGTTCAAAAGGCCAAGGTTTATTTGCAGTTCTTTTAGCCAATCTTCCCTTATTGCAACATAAATAAATTTCTATTTTGACACTTTGAGAAAACGACAGAGTTATTTCAGCTTTTTTGTGGACTAAAACAGAAAAACTGTGGGTTTTTTTGCTTGTTATATCAATAGCTACATGTGGGAGTCATTGGTCATTCCTTTTATATTAATTGTTGGTTCTCAATGGAACCACTTATAGTTTATTTTGAACAGCAGTTTAGCCACAGCTAAATAAAAAGAATTTTGAATGATCTAACTGATTGATGTAGTATTTTTTAATTCTTGGTATACCCTTCCAAGTTTTTAGTACGTTAGAACATAGTAAAATTATTTCGGATGGTGTTCAGTGTGTGAAAACGTGTAAACCTCATCGCATCAAAACTTTAACTTTCGCAGGACGTCTAATAAATTAAATAAGTAAAGTCATTATTTTTTGAAGTAGACAACAGCTGCTCTTCAATAACGGCTGATGTTTAATTACAGATCGAACAAAAAGAATTGTACTTTTTCTAATAACTCTCTAATAAATGAGGGAGATTTTAAAACAAATCGTATTGGGTGAAAGTAGTTTTTCAGGCTTCGATCTTGTGTATTTTTAACTTGTCTGAACTTACAGTAACAGATCTTTAGTTTTTTTGACATCGTTAATCATTATGTACGATTTTCTTCCTGAGGACGAGTTTAAAAACAATCACTTACAAGTTTTTTCTTGTTTTTGAAATAACGTAAATCATTCTAGATGAATGGATGACTTATGTTTGAGAGCAGCCTTAAACATACTTGTGTCGATGTGTTAGTGTTTTAAAAAGAGCAACTAGCAAGTAATACTAGTAGTATGTTGTTGGGTCAGCAAGATGTACATTGGATTTAAGGTGTGTGCCTCCTCAGAGTTTGGGTTGGTGGTTTCAATTCAGCTGGTACTGTCGGAGTAGTGTCAAACATTTGGTTAATTAAGCCAGTTTATAAATTATGAAAATTTGCAAAATTTTTGAATAAGGAACCACACTTTTTGTGTATTTTGTAAGACCGTTAAAGGCCCTCAGCAAAATACAACATTCTTGATATCCATCTAGTAACGTGAAACTAAACAACATTTACTGAGCATGTGTGTTTTGAAATTGGGTTGAAAATGTTGTTGTATTCCCTCATTAGCTCAAGGAACGGGGTGACATTAAATCCTCTAGGAGTGAAGGATTAAAAACGCTACTGACAGTAACACTATCTTATTCTCTTTGAAATGTACAGAAACCTGTGATCGATTCATCAAGCTCAAGAAAAGATGCTTACGAACTGAGTAAAATCTTCGAAGCCTATGTGAAAAGAAATGGTATACATTCAAAATTTAACCTGATATACATGTCGCTTTCTGAAGGAGTGGGCTAGAACTTGAAGTTTTCAGGCTAACAGAGGGTCATAAATCTAAAAAGGAGTCGAATTATTTTTCCTGTAATTTGTTTTCCTCGTATCTCAATCATTGTATGTCGTGGCGAATGGAATAAATAAATAAACTCCCTCGCTTCGCCCTCTGCAATAAGTCCATGTTTGTGGGTAATCGTGCCAGAGGTCCACTTTTTGTCACAAATTAGTACAAAATGCACTTTGTAAGGAAAACTCTTGTTTATATTTAGTACGAGCAATATACCACACATACACGTATGAACTACAATTGTAGAAGGATCTCCAAGGATTCAGTCTTCTCCCCAAACTTAGAAACTTAAACACACGTGCACGTTGGCAAGCAACTTCTCGCAATCTTTTTTTTCAACTGAAGGACAAACGGCGAGGTGGATTGTGAGAACTTGTGTGTCTTCTCCATGCACATGTGTTAAGTTTCTAGCTAAGGATTTTCAGGGTTTTGTTTTGCGTCATAACTGATCGATTGTTAAAAATACCAGAAACTTTAGATATTATGAACTACTTGGGGTACGCACTCAAAATGTAACCACGTTTTGCTTATTTGCCAGTGTCCACGGAATATGTCTCTGGTTACCCAGTGTGGGTAAGTGGAAGGGGGGCCGGACAGCCGTTTATTGTCCGAGGAACAATTCATTACCCAGAAGAAGTCATAATGTATCCTTGCATGTATGTAGAAAGGCAGGTCAAAAGGGAGGGGTTATAATGAGATTACGCAACCTTATACCTACGAATGCAAAATTAGAGTTGTATAAAGCAGCAATTTTACCACACATGATATATTGTAGTACTGTATGGTATATCTGCAAAAGCAGTGATTCTCGAAAACTTGAGCGTGTTCAAGAACGAGCTTTAAGGGCTGTATACTGTGATTGGACCTCAACATATGAACAGCTGTTAAGTTTGGCTAATTTACCAACATTGTTGGATAGAAGATTACAAGACATCGCAATACTGATGTACAAAGTCAAACACAACATCTGCCCAACCTACATTTGTGATTTATTCTCAATAAATCAATGCCCATATAACATACGCGTCAAGGAATTTGTAATTCCACGTGTCAACACTGTTAATCATGGAAAGCACTCAATACGTTATTTGGGACCCGTGTTGTGGGCTGAACTGCCTATTGAAATCAGGGCTTCACCATCTATACTAGCTTCCAAAAAAGCCATCAGAAATCTCAAACTTTCAGAGTTCATCGAGGAATGTAGATGCTATCTCTGTAATTAGTAATTTCCAGAAATTTCTGTCAATAGTATTATGAAACTGTCAGAACCCATCAAAATGTCGTTGCTCTCTCTGCAACAAGCAGTACCTATTATTTTTTTAATCGTTTCTGAAGTTGTTCAATTTTCTATTTATGTGTTTATATAGTATAGTTATGTATGTAGTTATACTGGTAGTTAGGTATTACATACATTACATAACTTAGTCCGGAATAGATAGTAACAATGTAAGAAAATTAATTTTGTAAGTTATTTTAAGGTGTCCTTACTTAGTGGGCAACTGCTACCAAAACGACACTTGAATAAAGTTATTATTATTTTTATTATTGCATACTGGACATGTGAATATGTGAAGCGTGTGTATGCACAAAGTGGACTTTGCATCCAGCTTTTAATTCTCAAAACGGGGAAGACATACAAAAGTAAAGTAGAAAACCTGCAACAAAACGGTTCTATGGTCATACAGAAAACTCTTTCAACCCCTCCCCCCCCCCCCTGGTGAATGATAGATATCAGATCTATGCTAAATGACAGAAATGTACTTATTTATTATTTTATTATGAAGTTCTTGTTCCTGCTTATAAATTTGTAGATCTAGAATTACTTCCAAAGTCACACAACACTTTCACCAAATTGGTCGTTAATCCTTGAACGTGTTCGAAATATATCTAAATCCTCGAATTTGAAGTTTTTTTTCAAAAAAAGTGTAGAATGTTTTACAGACGATAGTCGGATGTAGTAAACGGATACAACTTTGCTTTGGCATTGGAATCAAAAGTTAAGAATTCAATTCCTCCCTTGTTAGTCTTGCTTATGTTGAAAGGGACTCGGGTGTGTGGTCAGTTTAAAGTCAAAGTGCTGTTGTCTGTTTATCTCTGCTTGTTTCCTTGACTCACTGTTTAGATACCGTCCTGGATTTTGGCAGCTGATTAAATGGGCTTGGATTCAGTATCTATCTGTTTTAATGATTTTCCTGTTTGTGTTTGGACGAGTAAAGAGATGGGTGTTTGAGAATCGGATAGTAACGGCAGTTCCTCTGAAAATTGAGAAAGAACATCCTGACTGATCAAACTCTGGATAGTAATTTATGTTCACGATACTAAAAGGGCAGCAAGATACTAGAAGGGCAGCAAGATGCAAGCCCTACTTACCCCGTGGGAAGTCTCCGATACAGACAGGGGCGGGGATGCTCGTACTGTACCTCTAGATTATCTAGAGTTTTGGTGCGGCTTAAGGTGTTCGTAGTTCCTTGTTGGGGGTACCACAGTCAACTTGTAGAAATTCGTAGATACGTAATACTCGGTTGTTTCTGATTGGTTTCTTTTAATAGTTAAGCCCGCCTTAGCTACACCCATATGGAAGTGATTTACCGATGAGCATCCCCGCTTCTCAGGGGTTGCAGGTAGCATATTTTTTTAAATGAAGAACTTGCTGGTAACATCTTCAGTTGAATGGATCCGCATGTTCCTTGTATCAACTCAAGTCTGCACTGAAATCGCATTCAAACTTCCGGTTCCCAAGACAGTCGTCATTGAAAGACAACTCATCTTCTTTTACTTAGTTTGAGTTTGAGGCTCCATTGGAAGAGCCTTTTCAAAAACCTATCTTAGTCATGTGGTTTTGTTATACTTGTGTGGTTATATTCATTAAAGTATCTGAGAGGAGACACTGTGAGAATACTTTTTCCGTAGTCCACACTCCTTTCAAAGAGCCAACAACTACAGGAGTAGCGTCAGGAACACTAAACAAAATAAATGTATGCATCGTGAAAGCAAAGCAAGAACTGTTGTACAAGCAAATTCATTAGTTAGCGTGTCTGTAGAGAGAATATGAATTAGTCTGGCTTATAATAGGTTTTCAGCGCGTTCTCTCAACACAAAAAAAATGTATAGTATACGTCGGCTTCAAATCTTGGACCAATGTTTCCACGTATTATATAACATAATGTAACAAGTCATTTTATTGTACAGCATGGACGAGTATTTCAGTGGAAGTACACCAGTCAACAACTCAAACGAAGCTACATCCCACTTCCATGTCCTCTCGAATGTGAATATCGATTTCCGAAAATTTCTCTAAAATTGTTAAAAGCTTTCTTGAGACTATTACAATTCCCTAAACTTTTCCGAAGGTTTCTAAAAATTTCCAAAAATCTTCAAGTGATTTTTCGAAAATTACGTGGATTTTTTGTAAAACAAAATAAACGTACATCTACTCAGGGGTTGAAGATACAAATAATATTCTATCGTTTAATAACTATTTTAGTCGCTATCCTCATGCAGCTGCACTCGTTCAAAGAAAATTGACGAGTAGTAGAATACTGCGCTTAAGGCCGTCAGGCTTGCTTAGGCTGTGAGAGGATCCTGGGTCGTACCTACCCAGAAGTAAGAGAAACTTTATCAGTCATGCCCCCCTCCTCAAAAAATTATAGGTACGGCCCTAGAATCTGTCGGAAAAGGTTGTTTTTTTCGAAAAAAATGCAACCAAGAAAGGCGATTTGCAACCGCATGCTATTTGGAAAGAAGAAAACCTTGTCAAGCTTGAAAGAAAAATGGAAAAAGTGGAGGAAAACTGCAACCATTGCCTAGAAATTTAAAGAGTAAAACTTGCAAGTTTTGTTTCAACTGGAATGAAGCTTTAAATTTGACGAAAAGGATCGATTGTCTTGACGGCAGGAGAAGGGCATACATGGAGCTTGAAAACTGGGTAGCCGCCCTTGGCAGAGCTAAAGGCGGCCCCACTGTGAAAGGTTGATCGCTCAGTCAGTACCCAGGAGATCGGACAGCCCTAGATTAAATGTTCTAATTTTAGCTTTTTAGTTGCATATAGCGAGATTTTCAACTCTATGCTAAGAACCGAAAGCACCACTGTTTACCAAAATCGACAGGTCTTTAACACATTAACACACCCTGATAGTGAAATCAAAGGCGTCGTTAGAACCTTCTAGCTTCGTGGTTCCTTACAAAATATTTTGTTCTCTGGCTTGTAACTACAAGTCCAGAACGCGCGTCTTGTTTAGTATCACCAGCTCTGGTATTACATTCGTTAATGTATGTCTTCTGTTTAATGGATGAGTTACAGTACGGTATTTCACAAACTTGCATAAAGCTAGATAATATTTGCAAAGATGTTAGAGCTTCAATCTTGCTGTTTTCCGGCCATTGCGAAAAGCAAATCGCATTCACATTTTGCCGAACATCTGAGTTGCAGAAGAATTTGTACTTTGCTTCAATTGCCATCTTGGATGTCAGCTGGCTCTATCTCCCTCTATCTCCCTCGTGCCCACGCGTGGTTTCCAAGTGGCTCTCGTACCCACGCGTGCTTTCCACGTGGTTCTCGCTCCCTCGTGCCCACGCCTGGTTTTCACGTCGGCTGTTCCACTTACTGCTAGTGAACGAGCGGTCGCATACTCGGCGACTTTTCATACAGATGTCTTGCCGAGCAACGGATGCTCCATAACTATCTGTTGCAGGAAATTTCGTTTCCACTTTGTTCTGGGAATGACTGCAGTAAAAAAAAAACAACAGTGTTTCAACGGACTTACTGACGGTTGAAGGGAAAAAGCCAAACAAAAAATTCCAGCTTGACCTAATTGTAATTGTTAATTGTTGGTTTTAGTTATTTTTTAGCACTAACTGAGTAAATATATATTACCACATCAGATAAACTGGAAATTTTGTAGTACTTAAACAAACACAACTGTGCTTTTGTTGTTGTAGTATGTCCATAATAGTAATAATAATAATAATATTTTTGTTGTTGTAGTATCTATTTTTAGAATCATCGCCATTAAACAGCTGCAGGGTTTTTAGTATCACCCTTCGTATTGAACAGATACCTTCAATGACCAGTACTCACTTTCAGTTGGCAAACAGTCTACGGGAAAACCGAGAAGTCAATTTCGGACACATGAACAAATTCTGTCGACTGTGTAATGTCACTGCGATCATCATCATCATCATCATCCCCGTCATGCTGATCATAATCACTATAATCATTCCCATCAACTTCACCATTAGCCGGTTGTATACAAGCAGTGTCATTTTCGGAGTCACTGGAGCTGTCTGAGTAATCCAGCGTCAGTCTGAGTTTCTTACTCGGTATAGTTTCGGTTGACTGCTTTCCTCCTCCTCCCCTTCCCTCTCCTCCCCTTCCCTCTCCTCCCCTGACAATCACTTGTGAGTCATCAGTTGACTGCTTTCCCTCTTCTTCACTAAATATCACTTGTTGGTCATCAGTTGACTGCTTTCCCTCTCCCCCCATAACAATCCTTTGGTCATCAGTTGACTCCTTTCCCTCTCCTCCCATACCAACCACGTCTTGGTCAATAACGACTTCTTGGTCATCCGTTGACTCCCCTTGTCCTTCTCCAGTTAGCGCTCGCGGGTCAACCCGACGAACCCAGCACCCTGAGTCAAAGTAGCCCTAGTAGAAAGTACAGTTTTTGTTACTGTACGAACAACATTCTGCACTAATAAAACACTATATATTGTAGACACCTATCGGTAATTATGTGTTGTAGACACCTAGTGGTGATTTTGCAATTTAGACACCTAGACACTTAGAGGTAATTATATGTTGCATATCTTGTGGTAACTGTGCGTTGTAAATACCTCTAATGGTAACTGTCTGTTGTAGACACCTCTAGTGTAACTCTGTATTGTAGACACCTCTAGTGGTAAGTGTGTATTGCAGATACATCTATTGGTAACTGTGTATTGTAGACACATCTAGCTGTAACTGTGTGTTGTAGAAACCTGTAGTGGTAATTGTGTATTGTCGACACCTCTAGTGGTAACTGTGTATTGTAGACACCTTTAGTGGTAACTGTGTATTGCAGACACCTCTATTGGTAACTGTGTATTGTAGACACATCTAGTTGTAACTGTGTATTGTAGAAACCTGTAGTGGTAATTGTGTATTGTCGACACCTCTAGTGGTAACAGTGTATTGTAGACACCTCTAGTGGCAACTGTGTATCCTTAGAATTATAGATTGTTGTTGATTGTTCGCGATTGAGATATCATTTCATGTATTTATGTTTTGCTTTGTAGATTTATGAACAAGTACGCCTCTAAAACCTGTTCGATTTCAAAGATCATCCACAATTAACAGAATCTATTAAATGTTCCAAGGGTTTCCTTCCTGTGAAATTCTGATTGGCTCGACGGACTAAACAGGCGTTCTTAACTTCACAGTAAACGGATTTTCGACCGAAAAGAAGTCGACAATGTCTTGTTCATTCAGATTACCCGCCATGTTAGGGTCGTCTTTAACTATACGAACGAAAGATCCCATTGGATAAAAGACAATAAAAGTAACCCAAACCCTATTGTTAAAGAACGCAAACCTTAACAAAGAAACAAAGAAAAATCAAAGAAAGCGTGTTCGTAGAGTTAAGCCTTACTGCCATGTTAAACTGAATTGTCCCATTCCCCCTAGGGAAAATGGGACGTTGGCATTTGGATTCTTTTTAAAAATTACTTGAATGTCTCAGAAATAAATTCTAAAGTTCTAGAAATAAAACAAATAGGTTGTATCGTCTGGCTAATAAAATTCAAAAGTCTCTGAAATGAAACCAAAGGTTTTAGAATGTGCTACATTCTGATTAAATCAGAGCTCTTAGAAACAAATTCAAAGGTCTCGGGGACACAATCAAAAGTATTGGAAAAAAAATTAAAAGGTCTCAATTTAAATAAATCCAGTTGGTTTAAAACTTTAAAAATAACGCCTGAAAAATTATGTAATGGGTTTTGACTGAGTCGGTTTCAATATGGTTATTTATCAAACAATACTTACATATTTCGACCACTGAAGCATCAAGTTTGTTTCATAGGGTCCATATACCTGTAGACATGGTTACATACATACTTAATTCTGATATCTAGAGAACTTTCTGTGGACTCTAAATATTAACGGTTCAATTTGTATTAACGGCTCAATTTGACCTGTTCAAAGGCAGTTAGTTCTTCCTTCTAAATTACTGAAACAAAAAGGAGTATATCTACTGACTTCGGTAAAAATCAATAACACGCACCGTAACTTACTCAGATACTGTGTCGGCCGTCTGTCGTGCGACAGTTTAGTTGGTGAAGCGTCAGTGGAGTGTTGGTCATGTGTCGATGAAGAAACTTGCGAGATTGAGTCCGAGAATGTATCTTATATTACATATATGTGATTATATTTACTGAGACAACAAACTTGTAAGGCGTCAAAATATTGTCGACTGTCCCACCACAGTATTCCTGTAATAACCAATGTTTATTTTTTCCTCTGCGGTCACAGTAACAAATACTGAATACTCAGACCTCGGTCACAGTAACAAATACTGAATACTCAGACCTCGGTCACAGTTTTTCCCTATACGGACCTCCCAGCCGGTAAATAACATATATTTCTCCTATAGGACGTATTAGTAAAATATCGACCAAAGTGCAGATCGGCAATGTATCAAAAGACAATGTGCGTGTACTACACTCACACACACGTCTAGGGCAAGCTGGGAGTGCTGGCAACTCAAGATAACCTAAAAAATTAAAAGTGTCAAGTTGTAACATTTTGTTATATACTAGTACTCCAGAAGTTGAACACTCCCGCAAAACTAGGGATCGATGGTCTAACTTTTGCACAGATTGGTCAAATCAAACTCTGAAACTCGATGACACCAGAGTAGTTTTAGAGAAGCGGCGTCAAGGTTCATTTTTGTCCCCACTGTTGTTTCCCTTGTTTCAGATCATGTGATTCCTGCATGTTCTGCGTGTTTTATTCAGGGTTGCCACTGTTAACTGGTTGTGAATTTCAAGGACTTTTCCAGGACTTTTAAGGACCTCTCAAAGCAAATTCAAGGACCTTCTGCGCCAAAAAAAGCTTTGTTATTCTTTATATTAATTCAGCAGTGAATTTTACAAGATTTACTTTACGGAAAAATCCAGACTCCGTTTTGTGTTTTCGCATTGTTACATCAAAGCTGTTATGTCCAGTTGTGACACACAGCTCATTTTGATTATAATTTGCAGTGAAAGGTGGAAAATTTTGCCCATTCCAGGATTTTCAAGGACCTCAACCCAAATTCAAGGACGTTTCAGGGCCTGGAATTTTCTTTTGCCAATTCCAGGACTTTCCAGGATTTTCAAGGACCGTGGCAACCATGTTTGTTACATTTGCGAA
Source organism: Umimayanthus nakama (assembly GCA_027574985.1). NCBI lineage: Eukaryota > Metazoa > Cnidaria > Anthozoa > Zoantharia > Parazoanthidae > Umimayanthus > Umimayanthus nakama. The sequence goes on along the minus strand of JAOBRG010364793.1, from coordinate 2,939 downwards.
CCAAAGTTATTGGAATCAAAGAGTTTATTCTAACCACCCCGTTCACTAACAAAATGGCTCATCTAAATGTCTTGCTTCGAGCAGGTGTGTTCCCCACCTATTTGGACAGGTATTAAAGTTGAAGAAAGAAACGCTAATGTTAATGAAACAAAATAAGGAATTGGAACAACAAGGCATTATCGAGCAGTTGGTGTAAGTACCTAAATCCAATGGTTAACACAGACTGTGCCGATTCTCGAACTCTAAACGATACCACTGTTACTTCTAGGCTTTCCCCTGCTTTCAATGCGTGAATGCTTTGATTCCTTGTAAGGATCCTGCTTCTTTACAATCCTTGATTTGTAAAAGAGTTATCGGCAAATTCCAGTTGAGAAGGGAAGCCGACATAAAACTGCCTTTTCCACAGAATTTGGCCACTGGCACTTCCCTTGTCATGCCCTTCGGAGTCAACAATGCATCTCCAGTTAACGAAAATTTAATGACCGACATTAGGCGAGGACTGCTGTGGAGATTTTGTGAATATTACAACTATTTTAAGGGCGTGTAGCTAAAACTCCGTTAGGGCGGATTGACCATCAAGTCCAGCATAGTAACTTTTGTCCCTAAGAATCTTTGTTCCTTAGGCACTAAGTATCTGACAAGGTGATCGAACCAGATGCAAGAAAAGTGGAGGTAATTCGGAAGTTACCTTTTTCAACGAACAAAAAAGCACTGTGTGTTCTTGGGAATTACTACGGGGATTTTACTCCTAACCTCCAGGAGCGTGCTCAAGTGCTAAGCCAGCTAACAGGGAAATTTAAATTTATCTTTAAAAAAAAGGTTTCATCCTGCAATGCAATGAGATGTTTCTTCTTGACCGATCGTATTTCAGTTTCCTTACAAGCGCGAACCATGTGAACTCAGCACTGATGCGTCTGACCCCTGTGCTGGTTGTGTTACTTCCCAAAGAGGTGAACTCGGACGACATTGTTAATTTTTTTTATTTCAAAAGCTTCAAGTGGCAGTGAACCGAACTGGCACGCCATGACAACAAAGTCTTTACATTTGTCTTTGCTCAGCAGAAATTCCGTTATTACCTGTCGGTAAACCGATTCATCTAACACACAGACCGTGTAAACCTCAAGTGGTTACGAAAGACGCGTGACCCTCGCGGCCGCCATGCTTGTCAGATTGAAGAGTTTGATTTGAAATCAGCCGCAGGCCGGGAACTCAGAGCCTCACATACAGAAGAACCTTTCTGTAAGCCAGTAATAAACCATATGTCTCGTGATGGACAATTTAACATCAAAGAATTACAGCAACTTCAACTGGCCGAATCTTGTATTGAGCATTATGATTTCCCATTTGAGAAAAGGATGTTGGCAAATAATGTACACAAATCTTGAAGTGCGACGTTGGGCCAGGACATGTGAGTATCTGTTCTTGGATGACCGTGATTGGTTGCTTTACATCCGTAGAAGGTAGGCGAACAACGTGTAAATCAGTTGTTTCTAACGCCTTGGATTATACTGGTCACATGGCAGCCCACAAGACAACACGTTCAATTAAAGAAACCACTCGAGCAAGCATTCGCCCATCAAGAAGGCTGATTTATGCTTGGCAAATTCTAAGCTAGTCACAAACATTCTAAGAAACAAGTTAACTTTGGAGGACGAACTCGCTGGATTTCGCGTTTCTCGATAAAGATCGAAAGTTTAACAAAGCTCAACAAATTCCTGATGCTGTAACAAGCGACCGCGGAGTTTTCAAAGTCCTCGTCCAATTATGTTAGAAAATTAAATACAAATTAAGAAATAAAAATAAAATTAAGAACTTTATAGACAAGGAATTCTTTCTTATCAAATTCTAGGACTTTCCAGGAGGTTCATGTACCGTGGGATATCCCGTATAGTTTTCCACGGTAAAGTGCTTGTTTAAATGAATTTAAGTCTTGAGCCTATGACCTGCTTTTGACAGGATTCTGAACATATACTGCTTCCTCAAGACTTTATACAGCCTCCGCTCGTAACCAATCTTCCTCCAGAAACCGGCCAAGTAACCCAAACTGTCAAAAGTCCAATTTATGCAGTTTTGAAAGTAATTGTTAAGTTTGTGTGATGCTTTTCTTGTGAACTGTCTTTAACACACAAGATTGAAAATATTAAAAAGTGCCTCGTGCAAGACGGGCTACCTTCCAGATACTATTACCTGGGCATTGTGATCCTTGGTCCACTTGTATTCCCAGTACAGTGTCAGACCCCTCCTGACGTCCCGTGTTGTGTTCTTCTCTGCTACCTCTTTACCCTGCAGACCCACGACTGTTAGTTAATTAGCTGCCAAGCTTTTGTAAATAAAACAAGATAAACTAATCTGTGAGTTGTGGGGAGAAAAAGGGGGTGGTTGTGGTGGGGCTGTGACTTTTTCTCTATGCATAAATGCCTGATACTCCCATTCGTGCAGAATTGATAACTCCATTAATGAAAACTTTATTAAGCCGAGGATGGGAAGATTTTAATCAATTAACTTGGTTTCTTTTTCAAGATATTGGTTCTGCATGTACCATAACCAACCGACTTGAAACTACCTCGATCTCAGCCTCTTCTGATCAGCAGTGTCTATTGTCCAACCAATAATAATGAGCTCTGTTATCATTTACGAGCTACATTGAACTTTTGAAGCTTGACAGCAGTCAGAATTATTTTCTGGGCGATATTAAAAAAACTTTGTTAAGTTAATAAATGGCAATAGACTTACACGATTTATTTCTGACCCGACAAGTGTTAAGCCAAACGACTGTACGGTAGAAAATATCACGACTAACTCTGGCACAGGGGTTACTGGTTATGGAGATGCTGTATCTGTAACTAATTTTTGCAATGTCTGTATAATTAACAATTATTCTCTGAAATCGAGGTGAATAGTGGCAGAATATTCACCGACATGCGAAGCATGGAGGTGAA
>JAOBRG010364782.1:0-12293 GCA_027574985.1 Umimayanthus nakama | reverse complement strand
CCATGCCATTCACATTTGGCAAAAAATAATTCAGACTGAAACTGTAAACTTGGTTTTCCAAGTTCAACTGCTGATTATTGCAGAAAAAGCTCAGTTCACAAGAGTTGAAGTTGTTGAACAATGTTGTCTCCTCTTTCTATCTTAGACTTTCGCCAGTATTTACAAAAGTGCAAAGTTGAAAATTGCGATAAATATCCCGTTTCAGTTGAAGTTACAAACCGCCAACCAAAGTTTGAGTGCTAGTGCGAAGTCGCTGGAAAACAAGTAAATCGACATTGTAATTGTTGTTTATCATACATACCCGCTTGCGCTACTCATTTTTAGATTTTCGAATTTCATTTTTTGTTTTAACTTCAAACTAATGTTTTAGAATTCGACTTTGAGCAAATATCAAGTAAAAACAATTTAACGCATGTTTTCAAAGTGATGATGAAATATTCTTGCGCCGAAAACAAAAGTTTATTTAACTCCGACAAAAATTGTCTTTGAATAACTTGTTCACTTCTTATTTCAACAGTTTAAGTGAAAAATAAACCTATTCTTGCAATTTAACAGCAAAATATACTGCACTCGGCTATTACTTGTGTCGCGTACTCAGTTGGCGAAATGTTGATTTGTGGGCAGCAACTGTGCGATGTCTCCATCGAAAGAAGTCACGTACAAAATCCAACGAGTTGAGACGTAGATGCAAATAACAAATAACAAACAGCAACAACAGTTTATGCGGGAAAAAAAGAAGCTATTTTAGTGTTTATGACTTTAGATTTTTAAAACGTTTTATGAAAATATTGAGAGAGAGAGAGAGGAAACGAGTGTTTATAAATGAAAAGCACAATCATTGAAGCTGAGCTCTCCGTAAGTAGCCGGCCGTTTAGGCATCAGTTGCCTAAATCGATAAATCGCCGGTAGCCGCCTTCTAATGAAACCCCTGGTGAAGCACGTTTTTCAAGTCAAGACATTTACACTGGCTGTGCAAAAATCTTGAGCGTGCCCCCATCACTTAAGACACAATAGAAAGAACATATCACTATACATGTAAACACTATTTTATTAATACTTGGCCAGTAAGATGCCAATGAAGCTTAGCTTTGAATACCGTTCACCTCTCAGAAGTATGTTTGTCGTATTCTAATGCAATTATTTGATGCACACGTAATTAGCCGTTCCAATAAAAGCATTGTAGCAACCTTTCTTTGTTTCTCGCCGACCGAGTAGCTACATTGCAGGAACTGGCTGGAATTCCTCGGAGATGCAAATGAACCACTCTTTAGTACAGTACTGAAGAACTCACCACAGCAGCGTTTTAAATTTGCCCAGGTCCTCAGGAGGAACATCTGACTTGATTGCTTCCATCCAGAGTGGCATAATGTTTTCCCAAACCTACAAAGTCAAGGGTAAACAAGAATTGATGTTCATAGTCTACAGCACTAAAAAAGAAAGATGACCCAGAACAAGAAAGATAGCAAGAACAACAATACATCGGTATGGTGTTACATACATTATACGATACCAGCTGCTGAGGAGTTTATACCTCTTATTAGCCTCGTTTACTCAGTCCGTACGGCAAGTTATGGACCGAGTTTTTTTATTCCTTTTATGGCCGAAGCGCGAAGCGCGAGGGCCATGCAAACAAGGAAGGAAATAACGAGGATCCATAACTTGCCGTACGGACTGAGCAAACGAGGCTAATAAGATGTTTATTATATAGCTTTGTTGATTGTTCTGGTTTTGAAAAGGTGATCGAGAGCTAGCAGTCCGTACGGCTACTTACGGACCTTGAATTGACTGATCACAGCACGCGAATTCATTCACCCTTATAATAACAACACTTACTGTACTATAAACATTGACTAAAAAGTGCTTCATCGACCGTTTGAATTGCAAAGGAGGATTTAGAATAGCCTACTTTCTGAGTGGTATCTATTACTGTGCAACAATAAGGGCTGTATACAATAATTTCAGAAAATGTAAGATACAACAAGAGAAATGTTTTGGAGCGAAGATGCTACAGAATAAGCGAAATAGTCTGCAACAAATTGTATTCAACAAGGGTGTACCTATTTCCTGAGTTGTACCTCTTATATGTACAGGTTGACGTACTTCAAAACATAATGGCAAACTAGGAATGTAGTTTCCCTCAAGGAAAATAACCTGCCACAAAGAAAATGACGCGCAACGAGAAAGGTTGTGCGTAACAAGAAACGTGTATAATACAGGAAACGATTTAAAATGAGGCACAAAAACACAGTTTTAATAGTTGTTTAAAACAAACGGTTTCACTCAACATCAGCATCTTCATGCTCATGAGGAGTGAAAAACCTGAAGATGCGCATGTTGAGTGAAAACATTTGTTTAAAAAAATTCTAACTGTGTTTTTATGCCTCATTTTAAATCGTTTTAACATTATGTAAACTCTATTTTAATACAGGAAAAGGTGTTCAACATGGTGTGCAACGTGAAAGGTTATGCACATTAAGCACGATAGAATGCAACAAATGGTATAAAACAAAGATGTTTCGCAAGAGATGCCATACAACAAGTTGGTGTGCAACAAGAAAAGTTATATCCAATATAAGAAATGGCGTGCAAAATAGGAGATATACAAAATAAAGATAATGACAAGGTGTAAAACAACAAGGAAACTGGTGTGCATTGTAGCAAAGTGGTGTGCAACAAGGAAGATAAAGAGCAAAATAGGAGATGGTGTGCAACAACGAAAGTGATGTGCAGTTTAGTAAACGGTGTGCAACGATGAAATCAGTAATATAGGAAACGGTGAGCAACAAGGAAGATGGTGAGCAATTAAAGGAACAGTGTGAAACAAGAAAATTGCATTTAACAAGAAAGACGATGATCTTTCCAGGAATAGTGTGCAACAAGGAAGATGAAATACAACATGAAAAAGTATGCGTATTTTAGGAAAAAGTATGCAACATCAATAAGGTGAAAAGCCATTGAGGAAACGATGTGCAACAGGGGAGATGACCAGCAGTATAGGACACATTGTGTAAAAAGGAAGATGTTGAGCATTTTAGAAAAAGGTGTGCAAAAGGGGAGATGACCAGCAGTATGGGAAGCATTGTGCAACGAGGAAGATGCTGAGCATTTAAGGAAATGATGTGCAACAAGGGAGATGACCAGCAGTATAGGGAACATTGTGCAAGAAGGAAGATGTTGAGCATTTTAGGAAATGGTGCGCGACAGGGAAGATGAGGATTAATATAGGAAATGGTGTGTAATAAGGAAGATAGTGTCAAATCAGCTAGTTCGAAAACAAAACTTAAAAGAATCTTCCATTCAAGATAAAGATTAGAGACCTCAATTCAAATAAAATCACTAGGCAATGTATACATACCTCAGTGTTAATTAAATCATAAGAAATACACCGACAGAGTCGATGAAGTCCTTCCATGTGCTGTCGTACTCTGTTCATCAGCATGTTCCAGCAACCAGCGACTCTGACGTAATCAGGGGGGCATGGCGAAAGGCACGCACAGAATAATGACATTTTGTTGGCTCTTACTTCAATCAACCAGCTTTTGACATGTTTGTTGGCTAGTGTCTTTAACAGCTCTCCAACATAATCCCTCTTTAACGATGACACAGCATCCATCCAGTCCATCACCATCGAAACAAGTCGTCCTAATCTCTCAGGAGAGGAACAATGAATTGGAAAATCACAGCAACCAACCAGAAGCCACACACTAAAACGGCTCAGCATGCGGCGATTGTTAACATCATTGTCCACTTCATCATCAAACTCTGGCAACTGTGCCTTCAGATCTTTGTCTAGTCTGATTGGGATATAAGCATTTGGAAAATACAAAATGAAGTACGGTAATGCAGTAACAGTTAAACATAATTACAACACAAAAAATACACGTTCTTTATAAAATGGGAAAGTTATAAATTTCCTTGTCTTCTTTGGTCTAAAAAAAAATAACCAAAATGGTTCTTTCCTCTCTTTTTTGTTTATAAAACTAACCATTTGAATTAACTTAATAAAATCATAACAAATTAAACTTACATAGATGTTCTACAACCTAATTACCATTGCTGTGTTGTGACAAAAATCGCCATATGTATCATGTTGCCTCAGGTTAAATGACATACACGCCTGATAATCAAGTTCCCTTACTTTTGTTTCAGACAAAACAGTACATGTAACTTATCCAAATAGTGTTATCAAATGAGAAATGCATACTGCATTGAATTCTTTTCTCTTCAAAAAACTAGATTCGCAACTCAAAAAAGGGAGAATACATGTACATGTATGTTGATTGTTTTAGTGTTTATCAACAGATAGATTAATGGTCTTTTTTTAGTACAGAGCGGTTCAAGATTTACACAATTTATTAATTACCCCATGTCTTGATATCTAGTGCCTTGTGCAGGTTTGGCCTCTTGCAGCAATCTAATGACTGCCTCTGTCAGATAGGCCTGTTCAGGCCTCTCCATTCCCCAAGGATCTGGGTACCGTAACTGGACTACATGTTGCTCTGCCTCGTCAGTATCCTTATGAGCTAGCGAGTTGCACTCCCCACAAAGGGCTAGTGGATGGTATCTGCATGGGGCAGTGTTGACATAGCACTCTTCAGTAAGGAATTGGAGGTGAAGGCCACAGACTATTTAACCTAAAAAGGTGTCACTTTGTCATAGACAAAACACAGTTAAACAATGTTTGTCTCTACTCAGCTGAAGTCATATCCACACTGTTGGCAAACAGCTAATTGACATAACTTAATTTTACCTCTTAAAGACCATTAACTCTTAGTATAGTATGCTTGTTTGCTGTAACACGTGAAGGTGGTTGAATTAATTTGAATACAACAGGTTTTTTCCCATAATTTTATCTAAGGTTGCTTTTTACAACTTTGAATTTTAATCCGCTTTTGTGGTATTTGACTTTTATACAAAATTCTGAGTGGAGCTTTGAAAGTGATACAGCAAAACACTGTTTGCATAGTACAATATGTTAAGTATTTTGAAATAAAACTACCAAGCATAACACTTTCCAAAATGGGAATAAAACAGCAATCAAAATAATGCTTATTAAGGAGCTCTACTGGTTAGTTTCAATAATTATTTTAATGCTACAACAGCTTGCAAAAAAATGCAATAGTAATACTGACATTAATTATATTTATTTAGTAAAGCTCTGTTAGTTCTTTTTGTTGGTACTTGGTATCTTCTGTTCTTCAAACTAATAGAGATGTCAGCAACTTTCCAAATACTGTAGTTGTGGGTGCGCAGGTGTGCAGTATACGAAATTGTATTTACCTGTAGTCTCTGATGCAGTTAGGTGCAAAACACAATGAGACACAAGTTTTGTTGGAACTCTTGCACATCTCATTGTCACAAGTAACTGACACGGCTTGCACAGGTTCAACAATATCACGAACCAGGCCTTGGTCAATTGCTTCTGCATCAACTTTCTCAGCACATCTGCACAGTTGTAAAACAAACCAAAACATAAGGATTCTTAGTTTTGCAAATACATATGTACCATGAAAAATCTAACACTGCTCTCATTATAGAATAATTTTAAATACTTGTATTCTGTTGAACAAGAACTACAATTTTACCTTTTGTACACATTTAATTTCTGATTTTAAAAACCCCTTATTGCCCAAAGATGACTGAGCATCTTTACAATAAGGCAAAATTTGACGTCTCACTGAATGTAACAAATGCCAACTAAAATACTTTTAGAAAGTGTTGCAAGAGCAGTTATTTGAGCTGCCCAGTTTCTCAGTTACATCGGCCAACCCCATTTTGCAAAACATAATGGCCACACAGCCCTAAGCTCTGTTAGTTTGCACATTATAAAACAAGTAACTTTACTACCTGCAGCACAAAAACAAAGGTGGTGGCATTCCACAGGTGGCAGAAGCAAAGGTTACATCCAAGCAAATCTTCTGTGCAATGTTGTTGGGAGATGGACAATCTGGCACCTGGCACTTCTTTGGGTGCCAGGGCTCGTAGTTGAACTGCCAGTCGTCAGTTCCACCTGCAAATTGCATGTATAGTGCATGCATATAGATCTAATTAACAAATTGTTCTGTAAACTACATGTAAACTTCAAAATGTTCACTAAAGAAAAAATATCAAATTTCTTTATTGGGCTAACCATTATATTGATTTTGTGTGCTTGTAAGGGAGGGGGGAGGGTAAAATAGAAGAACTCTGAAAAAAAAAATCATTAGCCCCAAAACGAACTTTTTTTTGCCTTAAGGTATTGTTAAATTATCTAGACTAGAGGTATGTATGTATATAATGAAATTTATCTAATTTGAGGTTTAAGGATTGCTAATTGCCGACCATTTAAAATTGAAGTTTTCTTCCTTGTTGTTTTTCACTGCCAGATATTTTTCTACAATGTATGTGTGATCTATTTCTAGTTTGAAAACATTGTCAGTGTTCTAGCCAGCTTTAAGAAATGACAGGGCACCCTCATAAAAACTTCAAAATATTGGGTTTTTACCTCAAATCTTCATTAAGAAAATGTACAGGATCACAGAAAAATGACAGGGCGCAGGAGGAAAACAACATGGCGCATAGAAAAACACCAACAACACCCTGTCGTTTTGGCCTAGCTAGAACACTGCATTGTGTTGTGGGATTGTTTCTTGATATCTAATTGTTTCCCAAGTATAACAACATGATTGGCAATTAACAAGTTGGAAAAAGAAAACACTGCCCTTTTACTGAACCACAGTGTTTATATCAGCAGGTTTGTATCTTTTGTTAAACTTTTTAAAAAAGTGGCCTCAACAGTGGTTTTCGATTTCAAAGCAGACATTACTGTAAGTATTACTGTGTGAACTTGTATTAAACACCGGCAGCGCCGATCGACCTTGATCTACAAATATTGCAGGAAGTAGACTCTTGATAAGGTGTTGTGTCTTTCTGTGGGGTTTTCTTTGTCCAGAAGAAGCGCGGCTTTCAAACTTGTTTCTTATTGAGTTTACACTTAAATGTTAAGCTAAAGGCTTTGTCATTTGTCAATAGTCAAGATTGTGTTGCCTCCATCTACTTTCATTAAGTTTGCAAGATTAAAAATTCAAATGAGATAAGTTGAAACCAATAAGTTACCAGGCAACATAAGATAGCGCCCCCAAGGCTGTGGGGTCGATTGAATATAAGAATTTTTATTAAGTACATGTCTGTTGGGGCACAGTCTTGTCATGAAACTTTAGGTGGTGTGTTAAAATGTTGAAATAAAAAGGGTTGTTAAAACTCGAGCACCAGGAAAAAAAGCAGAACTCCGAGTCATGAAGTAAGAGGTGCAATTGTTTCACTTTTAGTCAAATTCTTCTTACCAATGTCTGTCACCGGATAGTAGTGAAGTAGAATTTGTGCCGCAGGGTTAAGAACAACCTGTGGCCCAAATGCCAGTACAGCAAGCAGGTCACAACACACATCCCTCTTTACTCTCATGAGTGACTCCAACAGCTGTGCATGCTGCTTTGGGGTGGGGCAAAATTGAAGTACAACCATGATTAGGGCGGGGCAGTTAAGTGCTGCATAGAAGGGACCTGACTTGGGAACAAGGACACCTGACGAGATAAAGTGTAACCAAATTAAATAATGTTTGCTTGAGTGTTTAAAGAAATTTCACAGCAAAAATTTTTAATTTATTGTGAGAAAATAATATTCAATGATGACCTGGCATGCACAAACTGGAACTTTAGGCATTACAGTTACTGCAGAGTGACAATTGCGAATTTCATGACTTTTTTCTTTACTTGTAGAACTGGGCCCACAACAAAATTTTGGCAAAAGCTGTTGTGGCATCCCTGTGTGTTTTTGTTTTCTTGTTTTCTTTGGCAAAACTGGCTAAACAAAAAAACAGAAAAAAGTGTCAACTCATCTTCAAGTACAGGAACGCGTAAGCATCGTACATTGTACAAATAACTCTTAAAGTTAATTAATAAGCGCTGCTAAGACACTTTTTAGAGTATTTATAAATATGTTTTAAAATGTACACTTGTGGAAGTTCTTATTCATGAAAAAATAAATTTGGTTTAATTTTCATATAAAAATTGAACTGGTATAAATATAGAAATGTAACAAAGATTAAACTTTGGAACTGCAACCTTTACTTCTGTGGCACGGTTGGTAAAGAGCAGGACCCAGAAACCCGAGCTGCACAACAGGTTTAGAACCTGCTGTGTGATCTACAGCAGAAGTACATGTAGTGGTCAGTATAGGGGAAGGAAAAAGGGAAATGGTCTGAAAGGGAGGGAGGGAAAAGATAATGACTAGAGTTCAGTATGAGAGGAGAAAAAGGAACCTTTTCCTGTAAATTAGTAGCTAGTAGCTAGTTTTATTATTGATTTCAACTACAGTAAAATGTGTCGGTTGGGAAAACATGTGCTGGTCAGTTCAAATAATAATATCAGGGTAACATTTAAACAATAGCTAAAAACATGTACTTTTGCAAAAGAAGAGTATAAATAAAACTAGTTTAAATGTTTTGACTTGGTACAGAAACATATTATACAGAGGTTAAAATTAATTTGAACTGCAACATGCCTTGTATTGCAGGGTGTGGAAGGGGGGTCCTGGTCACACTTTCAGGCTCCTTTTTTGTGAGAACCCCACATCCCAGTTTTCTTTTCACTTTGCCTTCTCACACCCAATAATGCCCAATTTTGGCAAATCCCACTTCCTGGGAGCAGTCAAATCCTGAATCCCACACAATTTTTAATGAAATCTTGGATCCAGAGAATACCCCTTCAGATCCTGTTGTGTAAATAAGGTCAGACATAACTTGAACACCATACTAATGTCCCCCTCTTCCTAACATTTGCCAGTTAATGTGTACACTCTCTCCATTTACCTAGACACATTGGTATGATGTATCCACTGAGAAGGTTGATAACATGCTGGTGAACTGTGTGGGGCCATACCATCAGTGTGCTTGCAACAGTCATTGGCAAGGAGTTGATCTCATTCTCAGACAAGAATGGTAACAAACTTGCAAATATAGACAGCAAACTTTGAGCAAAAGCTGGTTGGGAAATGGAACAAAAAGAAAACAAGTTGCTAGAAAGTTTGTCTGTAGACTTAACTTAGACTACCGGTAATCATAATACTTAAGTACAAATAACTACAGTATGCCACTTACATTAACTGTACATTGACGAGAATGTAACAGACGTGAGTGTACAGTTAATGTCAGTGGCATATTAGCCAGTTGCAAATTAAACTGCATTAATTTTTTAGACTTTAGAAACAGTAAAAATAATAAATAATAAGTTTAACAAAAAGAATGCAGCTCCTTAGAATGTGCATCTAAAAATCTTGATGCACTTATAGTACATGTAAGTAGTATTTTAAAAGTTTAAGATTTTACGCAATTTACAAAGTTCTTTGTGTCAAAATAAAAACGATGTATCTATTTGTAATAACATAGGGTCTAAACTTTTTAACTTTCTGTTTGATCTGCCACTTTCTATGTCAGTGTATCTACCATTCATTCATCAACATTCACAAAAATAATGCTCTAACTTGCAGTTGATTAAATAATACACCATACACTGTGATAAATGTTCAAATAAATAACTTAAAATTCACTAGCATATACCAAACCTGTGAATAGTGTTTTTCGCGTGCTCTGAATGGTTCCCTATCTAGGAACATCCTAGGATTTTCACGTTTGCGGCTAGGTGATTATCCTGGCCTATTCTCCTCCACTTCGAAGAATAATTACTCAGTATCTGCCCAATTATAATGTCTGCCATTGACTTACTCTAACTTGTGTCTTTCGAGTCGCATGCAAAGACTCATTCGACAAGTACATTCACAGGCCTACATGAGTCAAAAAACATTAAAGGCCTCTAAACTGATATTCTGTGCCATTGCGTACCATTACAATAATTTAATTATGGCATTATGTCACAAATATAAATTGCAGGCCCTAAGGTCTGGATATGCTACTGTCTGCCTGTCTATTGAATGTTTCTTTCTGTGTGTATATATATATATATGTCACCTTCAACTCCAAGCTCCACATTTGGTACGACCTTGATCATTCTCCCCAGTGCTGCGTAGAGTCCAGTGTAATCCATACTTGGGTAGCAAGCATTATTGAACGTTTTTCCATCATCAGATCGCTCGGGTCGAGTTTCCTTTACAAGGCTACATTAATTTTGTGTTTCAATATATAAAGAAATGGGAAACATTTTAGACAATTTTAAAAATTAAAATAATTATATGTTATTTCGATAATTTAAAAATTGATCAAAAATTGTCATGACAGCTGCCACATGAACTACATATTGTAAATCTCAGAAAAAAACTGAAATATTCAACAGATACATAAAAATTTTTGCTCTTCTGAAGGTGTCACGTTTCAGACCAACAAATAGCTACATTATACCAAACAAAATAATATCATTCTGTTGTTCTGGTCACCTGACTGACCCTAATTTTTTAGTGCCAAATCACTGATCCTACAACATTTTACTCCTTTTTTTGTTTTGTTTTTGAAAATAACTTTTCTCCCCTCCTGTCAGTTAATTTTAGTAGAGGAAAATAAAAATGTTCTGTTTGAAAGCCGAGACAATGACTATGGATGCTAGTTTTTATTCTTTTTATTGATTTTGCTTTCTTAAACATAATTAATTTAAAATAAGGTGATTGTGTTCAATTGCACCCAGCTTCTTGCAACACTAAATGAGCAAAATGCTTCATCTTTGGCCCCAATGATATCTACTAACCTTGAATTCGTTAAAGAGATTTATAAAAAAAAATAAAAATCCCATTAAAATAAAAAAATCCAAAGCAGACCTCATTTTCCATAGCATTTTACTGGAACTGCAGCTATTATTTTGTTTGGTCTTAGAAGTAGAAACTATCACTATTTTTATTACTCTGAAGACATCCTAGTTTTGTTATAATAGTTACATGTAACTTCATTACTTCAGAGACAAAATCTTACTGGAATCTAAATGTACTTCCCTTAGAATACCAACCTCATTAGTGTTTGTTCAAAGTACTTCAAAACATTTGCCACATCGTTGCCAGTGGGCAGTGGCATTAGTTTTCTGTCCAGTCTCTTGAATATCTCCTTCAGTGCATGGACTTTGGCACTAACTGCAATTTAAGAAAGAGTAAAAACTTGCGATGTCATTACATACAAAGTCAATTTCCCCAACTCCAACCAGAAGTGTCAATTGATTTTTAAAGCCAACCAGAAAAGGAATATTCACCATTTAAAGACTAATGGGGCCCCTCAAACATACAAAAAAGGTTTGTGTATGAACACAGAAAACACAAGATCATATCAATCACCAATAGCTAGTGATCAATTGCGAGTTTGTAACACTGACTACCAAACTAGTACAACCGAATGAATGACTTCTCAGTTGTAGAAACTGTAGTCACGACAAAACTATCTACTTACATTGCTCTGCCCTCGTTGATTTAGGTCTTCTCGACATGTTCTAGCTGTTCTCTTTCCTCCGAAGCGCCTCAATTTCTAAAATGAGCAGTAGACAATTTCGCAACGGATGCACCTGGCGATGTAGTAGCATTCGATCGGTGTTTGGCTAGCTAGCAGATCTGGAATGGCCAGGCGCCGAACTTTCTCCAGATGTTTAGCAGATAACAAGTCCCAGACCTCAAAGTCTACATTTTTCAAACTTCAAATAAGCTTCAGCTTTCTGAGAATCACTACATACATTTTTGGCTAAAAAAACTGCACTGTAATGCAGGAAAAGAAGCAAAATTTCTGCGCATCACAAACAGCTGAGATCCGCCATCTTTGTTTTCCTTCTTGACAGCTTGTTGAGGACTTTTTGATTGGTTCATTTTGAGCACGTGGTTATTGAGCGCGCCATTTTGAATACCCGGATATTTGCCGCAAAAACTCAAAATGGCCGACAAAGAAGATCTTCATTTTAGAACTAGAAGATTTTCTTGGCTTTTTCTACTGATTTGGGGCGATCGTGTTAGGCATATTGGAAAGAACTTCATCATTCCAAGCTGCTGATAATTTTAGCATGAAGAAGTCCAATTCAAATCAAAAGACATTGTTTCAGTCCTGGGCAACTTGGGGAGAGCAACCAACAACGACAAGGTCAAATAATAAACATGGAACAAACAGTTCTACTTTCCAGTCTTCAAATTTGAATGGCGGAAACTGCTTTGATACTGAAGGAATCATAGAGCTCGAGGATGTGGATGAAGAAGAAGAGTCACTTCTTCTTGCTGCTGCTTTGGAAATGGATTTGATTGAACAACATCGTTTAACAACGACCAACAACGGAAATGTTTCAATCGAT
>JAOBRG010364760.1:0-12295 GCA_027574985.1 Umimayanthus nakama | reverse complement strand
TTCTGTCCTTCGCATAACTCATAGCCGCCTATTATTTCCTTCTCACCACCTACTTCAAAAGTAAGTGAAAGCACTGCTCTCACTGAGTATATTGTACTATACTCAGCAAATGTTGTAAGTAAACATAAAAACACAGATGAAAGAGGCACATTGCTTCCTTTGGTCAGCAGAGTTGTTTCTGTATGGGCAAAGCATGTCACTGGCTTTGAGATAGAGGTTGTGCTGTAACCACTTCTGATTGTGTTGTTTCTTGGAAGTTGTGCTGAAAATTATTATATCCTGTTCAAACAAGACAACATTACATGTAATTTAAAATGACTGTAAAAAATCTAATCTCATACAGTAATCATGTAGTTTGGGCTCTGAGCTACATGTGGTGTCCAATGTTTGCCGACAAGCCTGGCTTAAATATAGCAGCTACATATCTAGGAAATTTTCCACCTTAGATTTTGGAAGGAGGAATATGATATTACAGGCATACAGTAGTTGGGTCATTGTACATAAGACTACTAACCAGTTCTAAAGTTTTAAGAAATAAGTTTTACAGACATTTAACATTGTCAACCAATTTTACAAAATACTACCTTCAGTTGAGTTCCAAAGTTGGTTCTGAATCAAATACTATTTGCACATTTATATGAATTAATTTGTTTTCCTATTGCAGGAGATCGAGTCCATTGATCCAGACACAGCCCCATCCTCCACTGAGGGAAAAGTGAAGGCTGGTGCCCAGGCCCCTCCAGATGATATCACCTCTACCACTGAACTGGGCGGGGGTGAAATGCAGAGCTATGCAGAAGCCAATGGGGGTAGTGCTAAAGATCAAGGTACCTAGGCTGTTGAAAATTTCCAGACTAACTTTACTAACAATAATACAGGCTGGCTTCCTGCAATTTTTTTTCTCAGGCAAATAGATTTTAATGTTGCCCCACCTGGACTGAATGTTTTGCACAACAATCCGATTTTTCTTGAAGTGGACATTGAAATGTAATTAATACACAGTGAAAGAGATTGATGTGCGTTCTTGTAATAGAATGGATGGGACTTTTACTTTGTTAAAGAAATGACATGTTAGGTTATCAAGGTCCCCAAATTAATTGTGTTTCTGCCAAAACTATAATTGTTGAATGATAGAACAGGCTGGAGTATATGTATAGGTTAAGTTATATAATTAACAATTACTCCACGAATGTGCATTGGATATGAGCTGGATAAGAATATCTCCAACTCTATTTTATACTGAGTCAAGTTTTAGGCTGTTTTATAAAGGGAAAATTTTCCATGATAAAATTGTCAGTTTCCATATTTGGACAAATATCAGTATATAGGAGTATATACCGTGAGAAGAGAGCCAATCACATTACCAGAATTTCAATATCAAGTGCTTGGTATTATTTTAACAAGTTGCATTATTTAAATGCCCCTTATTGTAACTTTTGAATAAAAGATTGAAGCAAACTTATGTGTTAAACTTCCAAATCTGGGTCCAAAAGAATCATAAAAAAGTATGAATTAAAAGACAGTCTGCACTGTTAGAACCCTGAATTAAAATTACATTTACTGTATAATTTTCTTATCAACAGAACTTCCATATCCATGGCAAATGTGCCTTGATGAGGGCACCAACTGTTATTACTACTGGAATACAGAGACCAATGAGGTCCGGTGGGAACCGCCCCCATTGCCGCCACGCGATGCTATAGCTGGTGAAGATGCTGTCACTGAATATGGTGTGAACAGTGAGGTAGCGGGTGAGGACAACAAGTACTATGGCCCATCCCTGCCAGATAGTCACGATGCCGATATGGAGGGTTATCAGCCAGCTATTGGACCATCACTGCCACCTGAAATGGCAGAAACTGAGGAATGTAAGTAAATGGTATTAATTTTATTGAAATTATTCAGTAGTCATTGATAGCAATTTAGATATTGGGAGGTCAAAAAAACAAAATACATGTAAATAATAGTCTGTAATGATCACTGATGCATTATATATGTGCAGTAGCTCCACTTCAACGTCAAACAGCAATTTAAGTGTAATTCTTGCTTTGCAACACTTCCAAGAACAATCCTTTTTCTGGCGTGTGCAATCATTTTTTTAAAGAAGATGTTATCAACTTATAGCTATATTGTACACACACATTAAATAATTATTATGTAAAACCACTGACAATACCACATAAAATTTTTCTACATAAGTTTGAATCTGTGCAATTTGATGTGTACAATCATGTACATATGTTCTCAATCTACAGTTCCAGATTCACAAGCTGAAGAAGATAAAAATGCCGTGTCATCAGACCTTCCAGTTATAGAGCATCAGGACAATGAAGACAATTCTTACCCAACCACTCCCCCTGACAGTCAATGTGATGTCGATATTGATGGCTTTGAGGTTGTTGACACATGGGGAGGTGATGAGCAAGCTGATGAAGCCATTGATGGTAGAGCAATGGAAGAGCCAGACGCGAGGGAGGAGCCAAAACAAGCAGAAGATACTCCCTGTAAGAAGTCCAGTCTTGATACAGAGCAGGACTCAGATGACGAATTTGCAGCAATGTTGCTGGAGGGTGAGGGAACTTGGCTTCAAGTGCTTTGCATCCCAAACTTCAAATCCCATTTGGCCCAGGGTGGTTTGGGGGGGGGGGGGGTTGATGATTTCAACGTAAACTTTCTTGCCATATTTAAGCAATACCTTTGAAATTTTGCCACTTTTAATAGAATTTAGTGATGCCACGTCTAGTGAAATTTTGACTTTTTTTGTTTTGTTTTATTAACGATTTATTCAAAACATAAAGTTACTAAATCGTTGTCTCAAAGTCAAGAAACTGAATTTTTCTCTTAACTACATGTAATGTGATCTGTTGTCAACATCATAGCTACATTGTGCAACACCTTTTTTGTACTGTGTCAAAATTGAAACCAGTTAATTTCTAGTTAATGTGTGATTGCAAGTTTTACTCTGGAAAAAACTAAAATGGATGATGCTGAACACTGATTGCAGGGGGATGTTAAATAACAACATTATCGTTATAGTTTTTAAAGAGCTTGAAAGGGTTTGAAAATTAAACTTCAACTGGAGAAACACATTATGTACAACTCAAATTCTTTAAGTATATACTATTGTTTGAATTAAAAAGAAAGTTTTCTTTTCAATATGTTTCGATTATTTGTCAGGGCCAGGTTGTAGGAAAGATGGATAATTTTATCCAGTGGGGCTAAGCTGTTGAATCTCAGTTCAAGAATATTTCAGTAGTTGATCTTACCACGAAAAAAGGTCAAAATGAGAAACCGGTAGCTGGAAACTCCCAAAGGTCTTAGAAAAGGTCATGAAAAGTTATGGAATTTCAGAAGATCAAAAGAGTACAAACTCTATTGTAGTACATGTAGTAGTACAGTAGTTGTAGTAGTAGAAGGCAGTTGTCGGACAAGTCCATGACTTAGCGCGAAATCTTGTGACACACAATTTCGCTCGTATCAGAAGAGCCAAATTCTAGAACGGCAGGCACAGCCGCATCCATTACAGATGAAAACATATGCTGCTGGTGCCCACTCTGCTGTTTTTGCTGCTGCTTTTCTCTTCTCTCTCCTTACATCATCTTCAGCTTCCAGCCTTGCCTCTCTTTGCTGATGATGCTACCCTTTTGCTCACAGTGCAGAAAAACTCCAGAGCCTTCTCAAATGTGTGTGAGGCCTTCAGAATTACCATCAGCCTAAAGAAGATGAAAGTCTTAAATGTTCGGCCCATAAACTTCATAATATGTACCTTGAACTCACTATAGTCAACACTTTTTGTCTTTATTTTCAGACACTTACCACAAGGGCCAAAAAGACCATGCAAAGGGGGAGAGTGAATCAGCATCCTTGGAACAGGAGACGGGAGATGATGACAAAAGTGATGATGCAGAAGACTCACAAGCCACACCCCTTTTGCCACCCACTGTATTTGAACACTTAAAAGCATCTTCATCAACATTGGATAAAACTTCAACAAATGACACAAAAGGTATTTTGACTCTCTCAGCTGCAGTGATTGATTGCGAATTTGCTTTATTCTGATTTCTAGAGATGTGTGCATGCAAATGTGTGTGTGTGTTGTGTGTGTTTAAGTGATAGGTGCAAGTTTAAGATTTGAAGGCCTATAGGTCTTTGAGGTTTATTTTCCCGCACCTTTATTTGCACATGTTTAGTTTGTTTTGCATATGATCCTCCATATGTTGAATGGCCAAAATGTGTCTCAGATTTCTACATTATTGGGCCCTGGCTCTGACGGTAAATTTATATATTTCTAATTTATAGCTGAAGAAAGAAATGAGCTATCCATTGCTGAAAAAGAAAGTGAGGAAAAGGAAGAAAAATTCAGGGTAGGTAAATCTACACTGTCTTATTACAAGGAATTTTATTAAAACTATAATTAAAATACTAGTTGCAACATTGGCAGATCCTAAGTCTCAGAGAGTTCATGATTCACACTTCAGTTGTCTATTCACCTCTGGGTTTCCTGTGAAACACCTGGATTTTTGTTATAACTACTTTCTTCCTTGACCTTTGAAAACTCCTGGAAGAGAGATAGCTTTTATTTTCTCTTTACTCTCCTAGGATTTTGCTAAGATTAAAACCATACATCTGTTTTCCGGTGTGTAAGTCGAACCAACTGATGTCAGTACTGGTATACATTAAGTCGATTCCTATTTTTGGAGTAAAAAATCTTGCTTTTTTAATTCCTACCAGTGTATAAGTCGAACCCTAAAAATGCTCTTGTTGGAGACCTTAAAAATCTCAAAAGCTTGCATGATCATGATAAAGTAAACAAAATATTGTTAAACTCAACAAAAGCTGAAAAATATAAAGTCTTTGGTCCTTTCTTTTAATGGTGGCTTCTAAAGTCTGTAAGGGTTTGTATGGGTTCTAAAGGGGTTCTGTAAGGGCTCTGAAGGGGTCTTTAGAGGTCCTGAAAGAACTCTGCAGGGGTTCTGTAAGGACTCTGTAGGGATTCTGCAAGGGTTTTCTTTAGACGGTGCTCTAGCCAACTTTAAAAAACAACAGGGTGCCCTAATTTGCATGTAATTAATTAATATTGTGTGGAAACCTCGAAATACTGGGTTCTTACCTCAAGTCTTCATTAAGACAATGTACAGGACCACAAAAAATGACAGGGGGGGGGGTGTCCAGAGGAAAATGACAGGATGCACAGAAAAACGACAGGGTGCTGCACCCAGTTGTTTTAGCCTAGCTAATACACTGTAGAGTTCTGTGAAATAGTTCTGTAGGGGCGCTATAGTCCTGGGGTTCTGAAAGGCTTTTAAAAGGTTCTGTTCCTCTTAGTTTTGATTTTTAAATAATTGTATAATTATTACTTGTATGCCTTGACTTTAAGCAAACAACAGGATCAACATCCGAGGAACCAAAAAATTTTTGTGGACTTTGAACCTTTTTTGTTCAATATAAGTCTAAACTATGTACATACCGGTATACACAGATTGGTTACAAGACAGTCATGAGTTTAGCATTGTGTAGCCTATACTATTAGTCCATACTTTAAAATAAGCTGGTATATGTGCTATTTTATATAGAAAAAGTTCTAGTACAGCTGTGTTGCAAAACTGCCCACTACCAGTATATAAGTGCACTTAGCTGTCCACAAGGGTCATCTTTGCAATAGTTGGCAAATTCACTATGAATCGCAGCTGATCAGAGTGAGATTTAAGTCAGATTTACTTACACATTTCAAAACTTTAAAAATTTTAAAGGTGTATAAATCAAGGTCAGTTTTTGGGGCCAATTGTCGGGTCTTAACATCTCAACTTATACACCAGAATATATGTAGTATTTGCAAAGATGTATTACCAAAACAACCTACAAATTGGCAGAGCCTTGAGCAGATTTGCAGTGTGTTTTTAATGTATACTGAAATATTAGAAGATTTTTTGAGGATCTTTCGCAGCATCTTCAGTGTTTTTGTCATATTGGGGCTGAAAGGGATAAAGCACACAAAACAATACATGCTTTTTTTTATAAGAACCAGTAACTTTCAGTTCAGCCTTGGCTGTTCTTAATTTTTTGGCGATTTCAGCCTCAAGTTGTTCTTAAACTGCTCTCATTTCCTGATATTTTTAAACAGTGAATTAGCTGCCTGGAACATTACATGTAAAACGACACTAAGAAATACAATCATGTGTTTCAAACTGTCAATGCAGCATTTGCGAACGTGACAAGCTTCCAACGCCAGATGACCAAACTAAACTCTGACAAGCTTTGTTTTCATGTACATCTCAATCTGTGTACAAGTTTGAATAATTTTTTTAAATTTTTCTGATCCAAATTTCAGCCTGGTGATTGTTCTTAGCTTGTTCTTAATTTTTAGGCAAATCTCAGCCTGGGTGTTCTTATAGAGTTTGTTCTTATAAAAAAAAGAGCGTGTAGTTAGTACTGGTAATGATCTTTCTCAGTACAGTTTAGTTTATGAACTACTACATGTACTACAGTAGCTCACAGAATGTTTACATTTATTGCAACAATTAAAAAAAATTCATTTAAATGTTCTACACTTTTTTTTGACAGCAAGAGATTTTGGACCTCTGTGCTACAATTACTAACAAACTGGATTTTCTGGAAATCTCAAGAAAAGGAATTACAAACCTACAGATTCTACGCATTGAAATGGAAGTGAGTGTCTGGTTCTTGTGATCTCATACGGTATTCACTGGTGATCTTAATGATAATAACTGAATTATTAACTGTTATAAGTAATAATTATTATAATGTATGTTTACAATAAAACTTGAATCTGCGAGTTTAGTTAGTTTACACTTTGTTGGAGAGCTTTTAGGATAAAAGTCTTTTTTTTATGTATTTCTGTTCATTGTGCCCCTCCCTTTTGAAAATCCTGAATCTGCCCATGTATTTAGATTGTTCTATTTCTTGATATTTCCAGGGAATCAGTTGCCCAGAACAATTTAATTATGTGCCTGTTGTTATTTTCAATGTTATCCAGCAGTATGCACTTTTAGAATCTTAAAACTGTTATTTCCGTATTCATGGACAAGACGAGCTTGCTTATCACCCTACTGCACAGTCTGTGTTTAAGAACTCACCAAATTTTGCAAGTCTTTGTATACTTATACAGTAAAATGTTATACAATCCCAATTATGCTTGTTGAATTCTTCTCGAACATGTGCACCACAATCTGTGTACAAGGTTTAAATCAAGTTCTTAAAATTGGCTGATCAAAATTTCAGCCTGGTGATTGTTGTTCTTAGCTTGTTCTTAACGTTTTTATTAAACCTCAGCCTTGTTTCTCTTATGAAACTTGTTTGTTCTTCTTTTTTGAAAAAAAAACGTGTAACCAGCGCTGTGCACATACAATAGGTGTGAAGCTGCTGTAAGGTTTTTTTGCTTCCTCCAGTTAACCCTCTCTGGCTCAGTCCCAACTTCATTTATTCCATCTGATGCATTGCTGAATTCTCCTGAACTGTCTCCATAGTTTCCTTGAAAACAGATTGGGAGAATTTTGTTTTTCATCTTAAATGGTTTTCAATGTACCAATGAAACAACTAATTGTGTGTGGATCTTGTAGAGGGAACTTACGTACTGTAAAACTGGCTGCGGCAGAAAGGATTAACAGACTGCTTCCTTCCATGCAACAGACACGAATCAGAGACTGGAGAGATGGTGGCCTTACAAGCAGCCACCTGGTTCGCAAATTAGAAGAAGCAAAGCTACATTTTCAACAATATGAAGACTCAGCTGCCCCCCCTGGTTGGACATGCAAATGGCACAGGTACGGTATGCATCTTCTGTTAACACCAGGGGGATGAACTTGTAACTGCTCTAACTCAGGCCAAGGCAATGGGCCGAAGAATAAAAACTTTACTCTCTTGACTTGGATTTTTCAAGAGACCATAGCTTGCGGCAAAAGAACTCAAATGAGTGAAACACAGTGGCCATAATATATGGCACTTTCACAAAACCCTGAGGTGCCAGGGGAGCAGTCTTATGTCGAGGAAATTACAAACTCTGTAGAGCTGGATAGGCTTAGAGTATTAGAGAGTGACAATGGAAGGTCATGCTACATTTGCAACATAGATTTTGGTGTTATATGAAAAGTTGGACACGTACATTTGTGACATCAACCTGTGTGTATGTCAATGCAGTTTGTGTTTTAGTTGTTGTCAGTGCTCTGTATTTCTGTGATGTGCTGTTAAACTTTGGTGTGCTATGTATAACGCACGTTTACTGTGATATGTTGTGGTGTGGTGTATCATTAAATTTTTGTACCCTGACTTGCAAGCTAGGGTGTGTGGAGGCCAGTGTGACACATGACTGTGTTTGTGTAGTTGTGATCTTGCTGGGTGCAGCATCGATATGAAATACAGTATATGGCAATGATCGCTGTACAATTTTTTATATGTAATTCATATACTGTATCCACGAGTTGTACAATGACAACTCACAGTCAAACTAAGTTTTGGTAAAAGAGTTGAAACAAGACTAAGACTGTCTAGTTTTAGGTGATAGTGTTTTGCAAATTTTGTTTTTTAAACTTTTCTGTTGGAAATTAACAAACTTAGGCCACACCATCTCAATTTCTTGGTTTACGGATCCGCCAATCCAATTTTCTCGAAAAGCGAAAAAAAAAAAGAATTTTTATTATTTTTTTTATTTTTTTTTTATTTTTTTATTTTTTATTTTATTTAGGTTCCAGTGAACAACACAAGGAAGACTTTTCCTTCAGTTTTGTAATATTTGTTGATCTTATGCGTTTCGTCCAAGTTCGGACTTCATCAGAGATAACAAAATAGTTTATTACAAAGCACACTACTGTATTTAACCCTCAAAAACTAAGATGAGGAAATTATGCGGCAACAGGGTTGGCAGTCACGATTTCCGTTTACATAACTTAGTAATGAGTTGGAACGTGCTCTAAAGTACTGAAGGTAACAGATAAAAATTGTGGTTTTATAATTTGGGCCTCTGGAACAGCGTTGATCCAGAGGCCAAATTATAAAACAATAATTGTGAGATGGGTGTGGTGTAGCATAAAACTTTATATTTAACAAAATAATTACAATTGAATCATTCAACCCTATACTGATGAAACACTTCAATCGTCAAATCAAAACAATGTTTTCACATAGTGCAAAATACGTGTCTCTTTTTAGTACTGAAACATAAGAAACCAACTTCTTTTTCTTTTTTTTTTTTATTCCCACGGTCCAACATTTTGACCAAAAAAATCCGTAAACCAATAAATTAAGTTGGTGTGGCCTTAGAGGTTTTTTGCCTGATATTCTCCAAAAAGAGAATTAAAGTCATAGTCATTTCATTGCTGTTTACTGAGCTGCAGAACTTCCTTGTTTGTTTCTGTGTTAGCGTGCGTGTGTGCAGTACATGTATAGCATTTGGTGTTTGTTTGTGTCTGTGTGTGTGTCCCTGGCTGCATTTGTAAACATGTACCATGCGCGGCAACCCCAATTGGCCCATCAACTACAACGAGAAGATGTTCACATCAGCCAATCACAAGTCAAGAATGGTCCTTCCAAGTCTGCTGCAGAAGATCAAAGGCAAAGGTTAGAGGTCAGTCAAAAAGTGTACGTACAACCTTTATACTACGTTATACTAAACTATACTACATTATTTTATGTATTTCTTTATTGGGTGATCAGTGGGTGTCTGTGACTTTGAGAATAATTCAGTGGTCTGGCATTATGACACTGACCACTGAATTCTCTGTCACACAAGGGTTGCTATAGTTTAGAAACACCATTTCCTTTCAGTTGGTTACAAAATATACTGGAAACTAAATGTCTTTGATTAGACATTTGTAGTTTTTTGTGTTATAAGAGAGTTTGATGGAGAAATAATGGAAACAGTTGTTTTAAAATTATGACACTGAACAAAAAGTTGATTTGGCACACAATCAGCTCTTGATTGCTTGCTTTCTGTTCAGGCCTCATTGAGAAGGAAAGAACAGTTATTTACTTGAAAGGTGGTGGTGTTCATCTGAGGTCCTTACATTAAGTGCAAACACAGTTCTTAAATTCAGGGACTCATTTCGTTTTGTTGTTTTGCTTCCTTTCTATCTCTCATCAGGACCCACAAGCGTTATTTTTACACCAACATTGCTGATGGGGAATCACAGTGGGATTATCCCCTTGTCGGCAGTACAGACACAAAGGGGGAGACAGCACCAACTGCCTCCATGACCACACCCATCTCATCAGTTGTCACTGGTGTGACTGTCACTCCAACACCGTCCACTACGACTCCAGTGGCCACTGTAGCTATGACAACTGCTGCAGCCGTAGCGACAACAGCAGATGTTAGGACAGTGAGCCTTCCAGCCTGGGGAAGTACGGGTAAACTTTCATTGATGCGGCTTTACTTTTGCATTCAAACAAACAATAGGAAGAACACGAGAGAGCAGTCTTTGTTGATGATAAGAATTCTGTCATGGCTCAGCTTCAGCAGTCCGACACTTCACAGTTCCTGAACTAGGTAACAAAGCTTCTACATCGTACATAAAACTGAGACGATGGCTGTTGTCGTACGGTTAGAGAAGTGGAAACATTAGACATGCTAATAAGTTTCTTTCTTATGATAATAATTATTTCCACTTCTCTAACTGTGTCAGGTCATCCTGTGCTTCGTTTCCTGTAAAAGCTTGGTTTCCTTTCAGGAACTACAGGTGAAATGGACTTGACTATTGAGCACAAATGCAACATAAGTTTGATTTAGAACATGTTGAAATGCATGTACACTGTAGCTGACCACTGCTCTAGTGAAGGGCTGATGCTCAAAAATTTTTCTAGCCTCCAGTTGTTGTTTTGAAGCCCAAGTGTATGCCTAAATACCCTTGGAGACCCTCCCAGTTCATGGACCATCCTATAATGTCATAGGATGATCAAAATATCATCATCTTCCTAACCTCTATTTGCTGTTGTATTGAAGCCCAAGTGTTCGCATCATTACCCACGGCAACCTCCCAGTTCATGGAACCATCCTATCATGTCATAGGATGATCAAAATGATGTCATCTGCCTAACCTCCATTTGTTGTTGTATTGAAGCCCAAGTTTATGCTTCAATACCCTTGGAAACCCTCCAAGTTCATAGACCATCCTATAATGTCATAGGATGATCAAAGTATCATCATCTTCCTAACCTCTATTAGCTGTTGTATTAAAGCCCAAGTGTATGCCTCGTTACCCATGGCAACCATCCCAACTCATGAACCATCCTGTCATGTGGTAGGATGATCAAAATGATATCGTCTTCCTACCTCCATTTGTTGTTGTGTTGAAGCCCAAGTGTACGCATCATTACCCACGGCAACCCTCCCAGTTCATGGAACCATTCAGGCACCAGTACTGGACTATACCATGCAGCCTGGACTGACGATGGTGTCAACTGTTCCTACCACAGGTTGGAGTTTGTGTAGATGCAGAAACACATGTACATGAATGAAACTTTTATGCAAATATTGTTTTGGGATGTATTATTTGAGTTTGAAATGCAGTGGTTGGATTTGGTCATAAACTTGACCTCAGGTCCAACCACCATATGGGATTTTGCTAAATTCTCCTAAACTCTGTTTTTTTATCTCAGATAAATTGATGTGTATGATCCTTTGCTATATTCTCATTACCAGCAACTCATTTTTATGTTGATTATGTAAGGAGAATTTACATACAGATAAACTGGCTTGGGTAAAAAGGCTTGGTACTGGTTTTGAAAACCAGAAGTTGCAGCCAGGGGCTGGTTATGATATGCTTTTGCCATATGCACAGTAGGAAGGCGAAGAAGGCAGTTTCACATTATTTTTAATTGTAAGTATTAGGCTGGAATTTCAATGTATGAAATAGTGTTGCTATCCCATGAGGATTCTAATCAGACAGAGATATAAAAACAATTTTCAGTCAGCATTTGATTTGCTTGTTCTTACACCAGCCTTGTACCATAACCCTCCCGTCCCAGGGACGGACAGTTCTGTGGAGGCAGTGCCCTTCAGCCTGAGGAAAGTAGCAGAGGAACCACCACCCCCTCCCCCAGGTACATGTTATTGTCAGTGTAAACAATGAAAACAAAATAGTTAAAAAAGTATAAAATGAATAAACAAATGTAATAACAATAAAAACCAGAAAATACTGTTCAACCTTCAAGCTTGCAGGAGAAGTTCTAGCGTGCATTGAGCCTCAGACATTTCAGTTTCCGCTCCCATGAATTTCAAAATGTAAACAAATTTGTTCTGGACTGGCAGTCTCGTAGATAGTTGCGAGATTTAATAAAACAAATG
>JAOBRG010364749.1:1406-12296 GCA_027574985.1 Umimayanthus nakama | reverse complement strand
CATCTAAAGTGCTTGAAATAAATTAGCCCCCCAATAGAGAAAATACGGTAAACAAACAAACAAACAATCGACTCCATTTAATCGTGCTAATACCATGCCAGTAACTTTTGTTGCTGATGTACTAGAGATCTTTTCTTAAACTGGAAGTATAATTAAATGTTCAACAATAAAGCAGCAAGCTACTTACGTGTGCGATGTCAGCACAGTTGGTAAGATCGCTGACTGCCTTTAGTGCCTTATTATCACTTATTTTCGCGAGACTTTAATTTCGCGAATTGGGAATCGAAATATATCGTGAGACTTTAATTTCGCGATTTTGACGAATCACCGTTTTTTAAGGTAGTTAAATTTCGCTAACTAAAATAATTAACTCTCATGCTCATGGTATAGTGCTTGTCTTTCAACAACTACATCTCGAAATGAAATCAACCAGCATCCTGAAAAATACTTCCATACTGACTGAAAACCGTTGATTTCATATCATATTGAAAAACCTGGTTGCACCAGGTCGTAACTCACCGTTTTCTTGCCTTTTTTAAATTCATGGTTACGTTTCTGAATTAACATAAGAATGAATACTCTTGTGTCATTTTTTTAAAAGAGCGAAGTCTTGCTTAACAGTATGTGTTTTCATTCATACTACGTAGGCGATAAAAGTATTATAGAAATTGTTTGTCAATTTCAATTTTTAATGAAAACCTATACCCATTTCTGAGCCGCTCGTAAAATTTAAGGCCCTTCTGTTTAGAGATAAGTAACTTCATAGAAACGAAGGTGAGCTATTTCCGTGGAAAATTTGTCCCAGTGTTCAAAATCAATCTTAAAAGTAAAAAAAGCAAGAGTAACTAAACACCGTTTCAAAGTAGTTCTTGAAATTGCTAGCGATAACCTTAATTACTTAGACAATTCAAGTTTAAATGAGTCTGAAGGCTAGAATGAAACACAAAAGGGCTGTGTGTGGCATTTGCAGATTCACAATTAACTGTCCGGTTTGCTCGGTATGAATTCAGAATAATTTCAAAGGAAACTATGGAAACCAGTGGGCTTTTTATGTTTTTTGAGCCGTTTTCGAAATTAAAAAGAAGAATGTGAAACTCAAAAATCGCACGTGCATCCATTTCACCCGTCGAAGTGATAGAATCGTCTGGACTTGCCACAAGTTAGTTCTCAGTCGGGATAAAAATTGCTAGGAGGGGTGCGCGAAGCACGCGACCGAGCCTCGAAGTGCGAGCGAAGCGAAGCACGAAAGGCGAGCACGACTTGTTTCGCTTGCAGGAAATCGAATCGAATGACGTCACTTTGGCGCGAAGCTAATACCCCTCCCGCTCCCCCGAGGGCCTGATACTCAGGTTAGCGCGAAGCTTACTGCAGCAGTCTGCTCGAAACGTCAGCTACACACCATATCCCACAGGTGAAAAACATACCATATCAACTTTTGTTGATCAAACCCATTTACACAGCGTACTCGCCCACGCAAATAAAACAATTTTTTTTTCAAAACTTGTGTACCAGAGGTTTCTGCAGCTTTCATGAGCTCGAGTTTCAACCGAATTGTCGGTGGACGAACATAAATAATTTCTAGCTCACGCTTTGTGAGATCTCAAGATGATTTAACACATTTATCTCAGCCTTTGAAACTGAACGTCTCGTAAGCGATCAAAGTATCAATCTGACTAAAAGCTCTAATCAAACTAGAATAGAAAGTAACTATCTCAACTATTTTCCCACTGAAAGAACACTAGCTATTTGCGCGTTGAACTTGAACAGACATGTAATCGTAATTGTTTTGTATGTTCTATTTACGTCGTTCACGACTCAAGTCGCGATCGCACATTCAGAATTACACTTTCTCCATTTTCGAAGTGGTCGAAACGTACGGGGCGACTTCAAAAGTCAAACTTTTACCCGATCCTGTCGGAGACGATGAAAAACGTCCTTACCGCTCGGCTCACGTTTAACTCTCTCTTCTTTCAGCAAAAGCTAATGCTTCCTTGGTTGAATTCATAAGTCAGTGATCCTCTACCGGCTTTAACTACATTCTTAAATAATCTGCAACCATCTCTTCGCATTTAAAACGTTGCCAAAACTTAACACCTTCGACATTGCGTCACGTCACCAAGTTCTTGATTCACGTGCACAAGCAATCTCGCTTGTCATTGGACAATGCACAACAGGAAAACCCCCTAGTAAATTTGGCGCGCTGAAAGAGTGAAAAGTTCTTTGCACCTGGAGTACTGGACCGGATATAGTGAATGTGCGAAGGACTTTGAGACTGTATCGTATCGACGCCTAGCAAACCAATTTAGGTAAACTATGCAAATTTCACTTGAAAGCAATGATTTCGTGCTGGGAGATATACAAATTGCACCAGCGTCTATTTAAAACTTGGTGCCACTGCCGCAGGGCTCTTTTTACGAAGACAATGGAGTTATTATATGATGACGCTGCATAAATGGAATGAGAGGTTTATAAACATATTAAAAGCAACAAGTTAATAAAAGCCAGCCATTTTGCAAATGAGAGCATCACAAATGGAAGGTTGCTTTAAGCTCCTGCTACACAGTCAAACTCCTAGCGTAAAGACAGTATTGTGACAGTCTTATAATGTGTTAAACAAAAGAAGCAACAGATCAATTATAACCAGTGCCGCCACAAGGTAAGAAGGAAGGCTTTCTAATCTTCTACTGAAACTTCGCCCTGCTCTTGTTCGACGACGACGAAGACGGACTTGAACTGGAGAAGGTAACTGAGGGGCCTAAAAAACCCCCACAACTGTAGTTTAAACGCTAGTATGTAAAGTTTGGTGCATAAATTTAAGCTCGTTTGTTTTATCAGTTAGCGTATTATAATGCAGCTATATAAATGGTCCGTCTTCAAGAGGTTGTTCGACACATTACAGACAATTTTTTTTGTATACACATCTATATTAAGTATAGCAAGACTTATTGCGTTGTTCTCTGCTTGAATGACATTTACAAGCGTAAAGGCTATCGAAGGTGATAAAGTGGTAATCTATCGTGTCTTTCACCCACAAGTTTGACTTCAGTTGGCATTTCGTTTGACGTACATAAACATATTTGTTTAACTGCTTAGAACTGAAGATAAAAGTGGCATGTGCTAAAACCTGGACGATGGACGGTGGACGACAAAATCCGGACTATCTAAATTTGATTAAACAATTAATTAATTTGATTAAGGACATACTAATTAATTGTTTAAGCAAATTTAATACCAATGCGAGTTGGGCGCGGACTGCGTGTTGGGTAGACTTGCCACAACAAGTCGACTCGCTAATTTTTTTGGTAATGGCACGATATATTGGCACGATAAAAAACTGAAAAGAGCCAAACTACCAGTAAGGCCAAATAAAAAAAATTAGTTGGTTAGCATCTTTTTTCAGCTTTTGATGGTCGGGCGGTTCTTATTTTTATTTTTCAATTATTTTTTGTTTGTTTTTTTCATTTGAGAAAAATAAAGGGAAGGGTATGAATTAGCGCCCAGTGTTTTATTTCAAATGCACTAACATCTATCAAATTACTACTTCAAGTAGATACGAAAGAAAGACAACAGTTGACCTAACAACGTATACCGTCTTTATTCTAATTTTATCGCCACGAAAAATTAATTATTTTCCAGTTGGTGCGCAAATTGGAATAAGAAGAAAAATATTTTTAACAACTGGCGCTTAAATTGGAGGGGCGCTTAAGATGGCTAGAAATAGTTTTTGAGAGTTCTCTTCACAAGAAAACGGTTTAAACTTTATTTGTATTATTACTGCCTTATGGAAGCAACTTGACAATCAAATAGTTGCACATTTCCTTCTCACTTTATTTTTGATACTTTGTTGTGATGAAATGTTACTATGGAAACGTAGCAAGAGTTCTGGTCAACTACCTTAAAACCAGAAAAAAACTAGCTACTTTCCGTAGAATTTGTACGGTGAAATTTTTTTCAAACTTTCAAGAATTGTTTTCGACGTTAAAAACTGCCAACCTGCCAATTTTCAAAAACTTCTGTAGTAGAAATTAAAAATTATGCGGCTTTCCCGTTCATTTTATTTTCTTACAGAATTTTTTCTTTCGATCAAAATAGAAATTTCCGTCCGTTCTTTACCATTGTGCGAAATTTGAAAAAAATTTTCCGTCATCTTTCAGAGATAATTTTTGATCGAAATCGAAATTTTCCAAAAATTTCTAGGGTGCAAGATCGCCATTTGCGCATGCGTGAGCATTGGGCGTGCGCACAAGGACACGCAATCGGCCGTGATTCAGTGGCAGTGTTCAGCGGCCTAGGCCGCGCGCGCCAAGAAACTATTTCGAGCCACCTTAAAAAATCAGAATCATTTTGGAAAGTTTCAGTATATATCCTATACATCGTGTCATTACCAAAAAATTAGCGAGTCGACTTGTGGCAAGTCTACCCAACACGCAGCCGGCGCCCAACTCGCATTGGTAATAAATTTGATTAAACAACTAATTAATATGTCCTTAATCAAATTAATTAATTGTATCAAGGCCTGCTACTGTCCAAAGCTCCAAAGTCACGAAATGGATCTGTTGAGCGCTGAACATGACATTTCCCACCTGAGACGGGCCCTAGCGAAGATGAAGAGTAACATTGATGAGCAGCACAGCACACTGTATGAGGAGGCTATACAACTTGTTGGTAGTGTTGATGTTGAACCAAGCCAACCCGGATGAAGAGTAACATTGTCGAGCACCATAGCACACTGTATGAGGAGGCTGTACAACTTGATGGTAACGTTGATGTTGAACCTAGCCAACCCAGAATTGTGCAGCGTCAAATCCACCGTCCCAACTCCCCTGTATCAACTCCACTTGATTATTACCGCATCAATCTCACACAAGTTTTCTTAGATCATTCTATCTCAGCTTCAATCAAGATTTCCTCCTCAGGCTTACACTTGTTACAAAGGTTTTTCTGTTGTGCC
This sequence comes from Umimayanthus nakama, assembly GCA_027574985.1. Classification (NCBI taxonomy): domain Eukaryota; kingdom Metazoa; phylum Cnidaria; class Anthozoa; order Zoantharia; family Parazoanthidae; genus Umimayanthus; species Umimayanthus nakama. Next base: position 7,345 of record JAOBRG010364749.1, on the reverse strand, counting down.
ATCAATCATGCTGAATAACCCAGCAACCTGAAAAACATATGTCCAAGCTTTTATAGACCTCTACTCGCAAGATCTTCCAAACCCTACTGGACTCTCCGCGGAGCTCTTCTTTTGGGAGAAACTCTGGGTAGAAAAGAAGGAACAGAGCAGAAAGTATACCTGATAAGGTCACCAAATCCCTCAAGATTAATCACCAAGAGTCTTTTCCAAACGTTTTCGCTATTCATCAGATCCTGGCGATGGTGAGGAGTTTGGCAACTGCTTCATTCTGATGGACTAATTTGTTAAATGCAGCAGCTGTCTATAATTATAAAGCATCGAAGGCGACAGCTTGAACGACCGGATCTTGCCCCAAATCGACTCTTTTCGGTCCAGTTGATAAAATAGAATAGTGAAAAAGACGAATCCTGACGGAACTGTCCTTGAACTCGAATAGACCAAGTAGAGTTGATAAAACGGAGTAAAACAACGCAGTAGTTAATATCTCATTGTGGATGCTGTTTTGAGAAGTTATGTCACGTGCGTGACGTCAGCGTTTTCGAAAAGCTCTGTTTTCATAAAGTTCTCCGACAATCTCACACGAGAACAATTAACCGGCTTTTTAAAATTTATCCACTCAAACCGGCATTTCCGAAAGCTTCGTTTTCGGTGACAAAATTTATCTGCGCATTGTGGACGGGAGGCCTAACCCTGTTTTCAAATTGACCAGGCGGAGTGTGGACGCAGCCTTAGTTTGCAGCTGAATCAAATTAGAGAATGTGTATTTGACAGTTATTCCGTGAATGCGCATTGAATATAACCCCCAAGGGGGTGTTCACGAATTTGACTGGTATTCAAATCTTTTCTCTTAGCAGCAGCCTAAGCAACCCTTGTTAACACCAGAAAAAACCACCTTTCCTTCCTTCAGCTTCTTGACATTTCCAGTCCCACCCACTTTCCCCTTAGAGGATACAATTGTTTTAGCTGCAAAACAACCGCTTCCTCATATTTCATAAATTTAAACTTTAAATTTCGTTTTCTCATTTCCCAAAACTGCAATCTTTAACTCGAGCTGTATTAAAGCAAACTATATCAAACTTTTAGACATGATAGAATTAATCATTGCCTTGGGGACAAATTTTAAACCACTTGGAAATGCCTAATGAATTTGCACATTTAATTAGTAATCATACAAATTTTTGACCAAATTTTAACAGTTTTTTAATTTTTCCCTTGAAATTCCGTATTTTTTAAAACAAGTCAGTACCCTGTAAGCTTTGGCTAGGTTGCTGGAGTGTTTACAAATAGGGTGCGTTTTGCACCTTAAGAGGTCGCTCTCTTGGTAACCATGGCAACATAGGAAAACATGCTTTGTTGTTAAGTGTGTCAAGTGCTAATACATCTGAAAATTTGGCTTCAAAACTTTTAAAATAAAAACAAAGTTTTCGTTGTAGCGGATCACATTAACTAAGGCCCTGTTTAAACGTTGCATTTCTCATGCGTCGAATACAATGCATTTGAGCTAGCAATAGAACAATATAATTTACTTGTTAGCATTGTATTCGGTGCGTGAGAAATGTGAAGTTTGATCCGGGCATGACCTTTGATTATGGTATCTCTTTCTTGTACTTATTCTAGTTAACAATTTCATTATAGTCACAACTCCATTTATACATTTCTAATAACTAGCTACCTAACAGTGTTCACCTCTGCCGTCATTAACCTCCTATTCACTTGTCAAGACAGGTCCAGGTACTCTTATTAATGGCACAGGGTAGCGGCTGCCCTGTTATCGCTGTATTTGACTAGATTGAAACACGCGGTAAGTGTATGAAACGTTTTGGTACACTTTGCTGTACGGCGGAAGTCACGTATATGAAGTGTTGATGACATTGCTCTTTTAAGTTGGTACTGAATACATGATGTAAACCCAGTTATAAGCTTCTGGAATAAAAGCTGCCAGGACATAAGCCACTGAATAAAAGCCCCTGGGTATATTCCACCGGATAAAAGCCCCGGAAATATGTCACCCAGATATAAGCTTCCTAGATATAAGCCCCTGGATGTAGTTCCTCAGATATACTGTAAGCCCTCACATATAAGCCTCCCTGATAAAATCCCCGGATATCAGTCCCACGATATAAGCACCCCGGATATAGACCACCGAGTATAAGCTCCCCGGCTGAAACTCCCCAGATAAAAACCCCACTGGGCTTAAGCTACCTGGTTATAAGCTCCCGGATTTAAGGTCGCAGATATAAGGTCATCGAATATAATTCCTCCGTTATAAGTCCCTGTATATAAGCTGCTCAGCTATAGGCCCAATGATATAAGCCACCGGAAAAACATAAACTGTGAATAACACCCGGAAATATATAGTGAAAGGTTCCTGGATGACAGTGATATTAATTAAATGCACGACAAAAGTTCTTGGTTGGCAGTGCTGTTAACTTCACGGATATTCTAGAAAAATTCACTGCTTAACAGCTAATCAGAGGCCAGTATTTTTGTAGATGTGATTTTATAACAAATAATTAAATCAATGATTTTTAATTGTTTTCAGTACTGTACAGACGTACTTACAAAAAACGAGAAATTCACAACGTGCATAGCTTAATGAACTAAAATTGAAATTTTGACTCGTTCAGAATTTAAGCAGTTCTTTGAGAGTATGTCAACACCTTACCGAACTCCATTCCATTACTGTAATGACAAGTTGCTGTAAGTCAGCACAAAACCGTACAACTCAGTACATTGTAGTAAGTAATTAAGAAACTAGATTTTCATTGGGTAGAAAATCGTAAAGCTAGAGGAAGTCCGTGAAAGTCAGCACAAGCGTTTGCGAGTGAGCTGGAGTTGATACAAGAGGGCATTGTGTTTTTGGGTGAGTGCTAGTTTACGCTAGTGAGTGCAAATTTATGTGAACAAGCAAACGTTCGTACTCGTCTATGTAGGCGAGCGACAGTTTATGGAGCTGTGCTCATGTTTATGTAAGTGAGCAACAGTTTACATAAGTAAGCACAGTTTTATGCAAGCAAGTGCAATATTATTCAAGTGAGCGTATGTATGCCGCCCCGCACAATTTTATGCAAGCGAGCTCAAGTTTGTGGGGTTGATCGCAAGTGCACGCTTGTTAGCTCACGGTTATGTACGTCAGTGCAAGTTTATGCACACAAGAGCAAGTCTTTAGAAGTCAGCTCATTCTTATGCCACTGAGCGCAAGTATATACGTCAAAACAACTGAACGACCAAACCGGGGAAAGTTAGCTTGTTAGCTGAAAAGTATATAGAGAATGCAAGGCAAATCGATAAAGAATCTACTTTTGTCGAAGATGTACAAAAAAGAACTTTCGTGGAAAATTTACTTGTACTCCCCGTTTTCTTCCCCCTTCCCCCAACAAAAACAAGTGAAATGTCCTCGATCTAAATAGTAGCGTTATAATAACTGACGTTCATTGAAAAACATGAAGCTCTTTTTCATCCGAATTACACCTGCAACAAAAAGCTTTGGTTGGTTTTCAGGCGTCATAAAGGAATTAAAAAGATAAGGTTTGTTTCTTTGGTATTTTTCGTATACTTTCAGGGATAACTGCAAAATATTCAAAGAACCCATAACTGGGATCAGTAAGCTAGTAACGGTATGTGCGTATCTTCTGTGCACTATACTTAACGAAAGGACTGGTTTTAGAAAATTACGCTCTGTCCTAGAAGGTGTGAAGTATTTTGACAACTTGAAACACTTGCATATGGCCCCAGGGGGGGACTCCCATTAATATATTACGGGGGCAAGGGGTCCGAAAGTTTAAGGGTATCGTTCTTTGGAGTTTTGTATGGCCTTAGTATATCATTTTTTAAGCTCGTATATTTTTAATTTATTTATATCGCTTTGAAAAAATCGTGTCAAAAGCATGATTGTTTTAGTTAATGTCCGAAGTTGTCGTGAAGTATATCCGTAAAATCAATTTATTCCAATTTTATAAAATTCATGTATATCCGGACTGTTACAGATGGAAAATAGTGTGTCTTTAAATTAAATTAAATTGTGTGTATTGAAATAGTGGGTACCGAAATCGCCGAAATTGAGTATTTTTTATGGCTTAGGGTTGAGCTCGACTTTCGGACCCCCCCCCCCGTCAATTATTAATGGGAGTCCCCCCTGGGTATATGGCGCTCGTTTTAAAACTTTTTGTCGGTTTTTCTTCCAGCAAACTTTGTTCCCAGAACATCTGCATCTACAGCGCCGAGAAATGTTCGAAAAATGAGCGTCTAACTTTATACTATCGAACTGAAAGAAAACCAGTTCATTTATGTACGAAATTTGCTGCCACCAAATCAAAGCTATCCGACAAACCGGATGAAAAGAATAATTTTTGAAACACGAAGTGTCATAGATTCTAGCATAATAGCTAGTACTTTTTCGCAGACACCCCAACTCATATTAACGCGGATTTCGCAGTTTCTTTGTATTTTGAACTGGCAAAGACGGTATTAATGATGCAAATCAGTAATGTCATTTGTTTTTATATATAGTAATGATAGTCTCTTTCCAAGCCTTTGGTAGTTTTTTATAACTAAATTACAGGCCGATGCATACATTTAATATTACGTTACAATTCAACAATATATAATAATTACACACTACAAGTTACGTTATACTTATAGTATCAATAAACATAAAATTACACACTAGACGAAGACTGATACTTAACAGTTACAAAATTTGCAAACCTACAATGTACATGGTGTATTGTACATGGTCAAGGTTACCGAACTAAACTAGATATACAAAAGCTAAACATAACAGATTAATGGACCGGTTTTGGCAACCAAATTGTGGAGAATTGGTTTTACTTTGAACAAAGAGCTATAAAGGACAAAAACATAACAGACAAAAGGCCAATTTCACAATAACTATGGTTAGAAATGTTTTCTTTGTTTCATGAAAGCAGCTGTTAATGAGAAATTTCTTCTCAGTTAGCTTCTCGTGTGTATTTATATGTATTATTATTATTTTTTTTTAATCGGATGTAGGCAATGGTGCCATATTAGTGATATGTTTTGTTTGGTGAGAGTTATTGTATGGGTAATTGTTGAAAGAAACTCTTGCTGCCCTTGCTAACTACGGCGTGCAACGTTTTAACAATACCTAAAATTCCTTTCTCTTTTAGTGCAATATATGTTTTGTTAAGCAAGCTCCAAGTGGTGAGAAGAGTTGCCAGGGGAATGTTGAAACAAATCAACTGCAAGTAATGCAGTGCAACTTTGTTACACTACCTACCATTCCTTTCCTAATTGGTGCAGTAGATTTTCTGCTAATGAAGCTCCAAGAGGTGAGAAGAGTTGTCAGGGGAAAGTTGAAACAACTCAACTGCAAATTATGGTGTGCAACTTTATTACAGTACTTAGCATTCCTTTCTTAGTTGGTGCAATAGATGTTTTGTTAATGAAGCTCCAAGAGGTGAGAAGAACTGTCAGAGAAAGGTTGAAACAAACCAACTGCAAATTATTGTGTGTAACATTGCAACATTTTTACAGCAACCTAGCATTCCTTTCTTAATTAGTGGCCATATATATTTTTGCGGCCGCGGCGTTTTGGTAGTTTGTACTTGGGTGTTTCTGAATTACGAACGACAAGTTAAAGGTTAACCTTGCTTTTAAGTTTGTTCGTAGAAAGATGTCATTTTCATAAACCGTTTCTGCTCTTGAATAGCTTTTCTGCTGGTGGACCCTTGAGCTTTTGAGTAGGAATTTAGCGAGAGAACAGATGACCTGATATTTTCTTTTTGGTTCGTCTTTGACATCTCGAAAATAAAGCTTGAAAACGTATGGCGACCGGAATCTTCTAATGTTGTTCTGCAATTGTTGACTTTTGTGTAAATGCGTTTGATGTCGCGTTCAGAAAGGTTGGACCTTGTACATCGCGAAAGGTAAAAATAACTTGGTTGTCATTGTATCTTCAA
>JAOBRG010364716.1:0-12299 GCA_027574985.1 Umimayanthus nakama | reverse complement strand
AAATTAAATTGTTGCTGTGATTTTTTTCCTACTGAACAGCTTCTTGGCTTCTTGAACTTGTTTGTTTGGGGAATGAATCTTTGGTTCCTGTTCAAAGAGACACCATGGCACAGTCCTCGCCGTGGCCCAGCTGCATATTCCAGTAGCCCAACTGAGGTCGAGGGGGGTGGACCCCCCCACCAGGAACCACCCCCAGCTTCACTGTAGACACTGGGGAGGTTAAACGGTATGCTAGGTTCCAAACATGTACATTTAACCCACTCAGTCCCAAATACACCATGTGGCGTAATGCAGAATTCTCCTAAGCAGGTTGATACAGTAGTAGATAAATTTCATTTTATTATCATTTGTTTATTTTCTTTGCCAAACAACTTATATTTGTGTGGGTAATGAGAGGTCGAAGGCCAGTCTTTGTTTCCATGAACTCCTTGTACTGAACTTTGCCTTCCTTAGACCTTTTTTCCCTGTCAAATTTACCATAAAATTATGATGTAAAATTGAATTCTCCTAAGCAGGTTGTGAGAATTTTGCTTCTAATCTTAAACAAATTACTGTTTATGGTTATTGGCTTTATTCCCATTGCCAAATAACTTGTTTTGTGTGGATAACCAAACATTTGAGAGTTTACATGCTAATAAACTGGCTGAGGCTGATAAAGTAAAGGGCAGTCTTTGTTTCCAGGTATTATACCAAACTTGAAAAATGCCTTTCCCTCAGCTCCAAATAGACCATAATTTATGATCTATTCCTGAATTCCCCTAAATTATCTCAATAGTTTCCTAATACAATGTAAACAGGTTGGACTAATTCTGCAGATTGCTAAATATATTATGTTTTGTGTTGAGAATGCAAAGAGAATTTACTTACTAATAACCTTGCTGGGGCTGAAAAGTATCTTCAAACTTCTCTTTACCCTTATTGTTGTGACTTTTTATTTTTTTGTTTAATATGTAATTATTTACAGATTTTGTTCTTTATTTTCTGTATTTACCCATCAACCAACAACAATTCCGGTAACCTGCCTGGCTTATTTACCCCTCGTTTACCATGGGAAGATCTACATGCACACCACAAGTACTGCAGAGTAAATATTTATACAGGTGTACATGTACCACATACAGGGCTGGTGTGCTTAATCGTATGTTCATTTGGAATTTTAACTAGTCTGTTTAAAAACAAAATTTACCATTAATTCTAATAAAATCAGTCAACAAAAACCAAATAGACGCTGTTGTACATGTACATGTATGTTAAAAGATATTGTGTATATTTAGAATTTAATTTTTTCATGTTTTGCTTTTTAGGTCTGGAGTTGTTTGTTAGCCCTGCAATGTTTTGCTGAACTGGGTGCGAGTGAAAATGGATGCTTTTTATTGACAGTTATGACTTTTTAAATGATACATGTATTATAGTGTGTTGATACATACAGTAGTCTGCAAATGGTATCTGAAACTTTACGGGAGAAATACTACTGCCATGGATGAAAGTGAGAAAGCTATTACGTTTAAAGGACTGATTGATATTTATCAGGACTAACCTAACTCCGTCAGTATTGAAAAAAGAGTGAGATTTTGTGGCCTGCCACTTTCAAAGCCATACAACAAATACAATCGTTGAGGAAGGTTTCAAACACCTTTTGTACAACTGAGAACTAATTACAATTTCAAATACCTATTTCACTTGTTAACAGTGGAAATTTTCTTTTGAAGCCTTTTTGCCAAATTTTATGTTCTGCTTTTCTTGTTATATTTAGTACATATTGGGGAATGATACTGTACAAATGTAATAGTCCATAATATTGTGATCCTTTACAGGGAAATAACAGAAACAATTCAGGAGAATTCGGTAATAATCTGTGGGGAGGGGGGGGGGGTAGGTGGAGGGACTCACACACAAAGGGATGAGGATGCCTGATAGGCAATTTCAGTTGATCCCCTCAAAGGTACCAGCCAGAACCAGAAAGACGAACATTTAAATGAATTTGTTAGCATAAAGATAAAAGCTTATATAAACTGATGCTTGTATGAAAATGTTAATGTGACTCAATTGACCAAGGCACCACTAAAAGGTACCATATAGTATGCAAATTTATGTACATCCCTTAAAGCAGTACCAATACCCAGGATTTTAACCCCTAAGAAGTACAAGCATCATGCCCCTGAAAGTATGGGAGTCTCTTCCCCTTCCCCTCCCCCCGAGCATTATGTCATATGGTGTGTTTGGGGTGAGATACAAGTAGTTCATATCTGATGTTGATGTCATGGTTCAGTAATGACCAGTGGCAGTTTACAAATGAGATGTTATAGTTTAGCACAGTATGGAAAAGTGCAGTTTTCTTAATATGTAATATTATAGCTGCAATCTGCAGTAGGCTATTCTAGGCTAAAGTAACCATTTTAAAATGAACATAAAACAGTATGAATGCATTAAATTAATACTTGTGTTACATGTAGCTAGGCTCTGTTATTATACAAACGTGTGTAGTTTATGTTAAAGTTTCAGTTAGATTCTAATTTTGTTTTCAAACTCTACTTCTCAAACAGTGAAACTATATTTTGTAAAGTTTCTGTTCTACCAGGATGACTTTTATTTTGGTTTTCAGGTTGGAAGAAATTGCTTTGATCAGTTGTTTTGTGACGACTAAATGACACATTAGAACGAAATGGTGACCTTACATTATTAAAGAAGAGGTTTGGTTATGATGTCACATAAACGTCATAAAGTCACTCCTTAACTTTGCTTTCCAAAGCTAACGTCAGTAAAAGGTCAAGATTGAACATTTCAAGTTATTCCAAGAACATTGCCTGCACATAATATTCAATTTGCCGAAAACGACAAAATTTGCAAAAGTTTGGAAAAAAGGAATTCTTTTTTGCAGTACAGAATTTATTCGTGCATTACTTTAATACATTGCTAACTAGTTTCTTAGGAACACAGTTTTGTATAATTTCTGCAGGTACTAACAGTAAAACCTGGATGTAATAGCAATGAGGAGTGCCTCACTTGCCACAAATATTCTTACACTACACGTTTCATTCTTTGTTATTGTAAAACTGTAGCGTAACATTTGGGAGAATAACGGTATATGTATTTTGAAAATATCGGGTTCTTGTACAATGGGTTCTCAGTTTTTTCATGCTTATATATGAAATAAACTAGACAAGTTTAAATTTGTAATGTATCTTCTGCACAGACGTTTTTAGCACAACAAGTGTAATCAGAGGTCAAGCTAAGAGCTTACGGCTGCGAGCTTTTGGCTGTTGCAGATTGGATGTGTTCAGTAGTATAAAAGGAATGCTTTTGTCAGTATGTCTGATTTTGTCTCATTAGTTGACAAACGTTTCCAGAGTTTTAGAGAAACTTAAATAATGTTCTTACGTTGTGTAGTGAAAAATAAACACTTAATTTTTATTTTTTTTGATAGACTTTCAATTTCCCCACCAGGTTCTTGTCTACCAATAGTCCAATACAAATGCATAACATTTTGTATGATTGTGACCTCTGCACAACTTTCCTATTTGGATTTTTGTTATTGGAAGCATGGTTTCAGTTTTGGATTGCAAAATTAAAGCATGGACCATTTAGAAGAAAATTGAAATATGTAGACATTGTATGCTAGTAAACTATTAAAACGACAGACCTGTAGACTGGCTGTCGTAGTGTAATTACTCCATGTTACATTCAAAACTTGAAGTAAACAAGCAACCTTGTCATATGTTAAGTACATATATAATAAAGCTTTTTAATGAATCAAAAAGTTTGTACAGTGTTTTATTTTGATATTTGGAGTAAAGATCAAGTGTGTGACTGAGAGTATTTGAACAAAATTAATGTATAATGACAATATTTTCTTACCCAATGAAATAGGCCCCCAGCCGCACTGGATCCACCATTGGAAACACTATAAAGCGGGCAAAGAGAACCAAAACTTAAGACTTGCCTAAAGTTGACTTGCATATTTTTTTCTGGATGTTTTTTGAATATCGAGCGCCCTTCCTCTGTTATTTCAAGGCTCTCTTGTCTCTTGTGCCTTCAGCACTATGTTTATTTTTATTCCTCCTGCCTTTGGCACGCTCGTTATTTTAAAATAATTTGCGAGTTGACTTATGGCAAGTCTAATCAAAACTGTGCTGCACATGTTTTATGACAGTGCCGAAGTGTGTATACATGGAAAAAAGAACAGTTTTTAAGAACAATTGAGTTGTGTAACTGAAACTTGAAACAGCAATCCCCAGCTCATTTGTGCCACCTTTCTGAAAATCAACGATTTTTAAACAATTTTGGCTTCAGTTCCCGTGTTCATCCAAACTTTTGCACAGTATCCTAAACTACTGACTTTTTGGTTTGTATTTTCCTTCCAAGTAATGTTTTGCAGCACTATTTTTGACTGAAAGCAGCACAAATAGACAGACAGTGTCATGCCAAATCCCTCAAAATACAAAACATAATTTTTTATAATGGTAACTTACCTTTAGGAACTAGTACTGACAGTTTATTTCCAGTAATAAATTGGGGGGTGGGGGTGGGGGTGGGGGGAGTTGTGGCCCTGAGAAAAACTTTACACATTTTCATTGTCAAAACTTGGCAGGTCTGATCCAGTGCATTTTTTCAAAGCACTATACTGGTATATAGTGTAAGACCATTTAAAAACCAGATCTGAGCTCTCCCAGATTAGTTTTTGCTTCGCAGCTCAGTAAATATCTACCGCTAGTCACCTCCACTTCAGGGGATAATTGTTAATTATAACACCACCAAAACCCCTTACTATTTCAAACTGGCATTAAGACATTAAAGACCTTATTCAGAACTGTGGGCTTATAATGTAACAGTATAGTGTTTCATTTTTAAATACTTAGAGTTGGAATAAACGCTGCAAACTGAATTACTATACTCCATTTTTATTTTGTGAATATAGATAATTTTTTGTTTTAAGTGTTATGCTAAATCAAGCAACTAAGTAATTGCTAAATTAAACGTTTTAATACTGTAGGATATCAAATTAAAATGCTTTCATGAGAGACAACTAGTGGACCCAGTGTTATATCAACATAACAATCGTTCTTATTATTATTACTGTTAAGATGATAATGTGTTAATGTGCATTGACCAATAATTCACCACATGAATCTTTGCACGTCTTCTGGCTGATGAGGCCAGTGGAAGGGTTTTTCCAGAAACAAGTACAAAGTGGCCGCATTAACGGCAACATACATTACACCCTCCAACAAAAGTTTAGGATAGGAGGCCAGTGGAACGTGAAGTCTGTACATGATATATGGTACAATAAAGTACCTGAACTCTAGAAGCTTCTGAGGAACTGTCACAGCAGTCACACACACAACAAACACTAACTGCCACAGAACATGCTGTCTGGCTGCTAACAGATGCTGAACCGCCCACCCACTGTATAAATACACTGGTACCAATGCATACCTGACTGCCCAGTGTCTGGCATACAGCTTTCGCCACACATAGAATGGGTAATGGCGATTATCCGCTAACAGATACTTGTGTACATATGTAAACTTATAAATTAATAGCAGCATTAGTAGAATGGTTAGGACTGTAACAATTAACTTGATTGGCTTTTTCAGTAAATTCTTGATGTTTTTCAAAAAGTCTAACACTATCGAAGGAGATATTAGGTGTGAACAACTGAAAAATAGAGTAAATCCTAACAGATAAAAAACTTGCGGAAAATTTAAACAGGCTTCGTGACTAGACCGATCACCTACAACAATGCCATTATTAATATAAACAAACACCAAAAAACCAAGAGCTGTCAAGGCATAAGACCACAGAGTTCCTAACAAGTCCTGAAAATTTCTCAGTGTAACCCATACTAGGTCTGAAAAGACCCAGATTATGGAGCCAGAGTTTTGAGATCTCTCTTGCATCATTGGTGCTAACATTCCTGCCGCTGCTGATCCTGCTGTGAATACAACCCACACAATATTGGTCTGCCGGAATATGATGGCCACACAACCACTCACAGCTGCCACAAAGTGCCAGTTACAGATACTGAAGTAATACATGAGCAGGACCCAGAACGTTGACCCTGGATCAGTGTAGTAGAGGAAGGTGTAGAAATAAAGGAGAGGAAATACACTCAGGATTATTGCTGTCAGGGAGCACTTGGCCACTTCATCTCTTGGCTTGTAGTTTGTCTTTTTGCTCTCCTGTAATAGAATTATTTTGACATGCGACATATTTGTTATTAAAGTTAAACATACCAGTAATTGAGTCTTCAACATGTAAACGTAGTTGCTTCTTTCAGGGTTTCTGTAGCTAAAACCTGATCAAATTTAAGACCCTATTAAAGACCTTGCATAAAATATTTCAGAAAAACATCCGCATACCTATGATTTGACAATGATGAAGAAAGACAACTGTTTTTCAAAAATACTTTTCTTGCACACCACTAAAAATTGCTGACAAGATATAAAAACTATTTTTGAGCAAAAAATTAAGACCTTTTTAAGACCTAGCGAATAAATTTCGTAAATTTAAGACATTTTCAAGGCCTTAAAAAGCAAAATCAAAATTAAGACTTTTTATGACCCCGCAGGAACCCTGTTCTTTAGATTCTTGCTATGGAGAGTTAAATACTTCTTTAGAATTTTGTCCTTCTCTAAGAGTTTTCTTGACACTGGGAAACGACATGATCACTACAACATCAAAGTATTGCACAAAATATTTATTTTTTCATGCTTAATCTTGTGTTCGCATAAAGATTAATAAAAAAGATCTTAGAATTGAAGTCAAAAGTAGTTTCAGAGTCATTGTAAGTGTAACCTACACGCCTCTAAAAGACTTCATACACCTGAAAAACTGATAATTTTCCTCACATTTGCAGTAATTCACTTGCCTAGAGACTAAATTCCCTGCCGTACTTTCTCTTTTGCTAAAGTTGAATCACACACTCAACCAGCAATTTTCTAACCTTTGCATCTTTGGTAACCGACATACATGTTTTGGGCCTGGTGACTGAACATTGCATTTATAGGCTTCAAAACCCAACTCAAGGTTAAAATTATCCGAATTGGCTAATTGTTTCTGTAGTTTTTAAATAAAAATTTAAGAGATTAGTACCCTTGTTCACCCGCGACCCCCCCCTCCCCCCCGTGGGTTCAGTAAGATTGTTCAGTCTCACCTTAACCTCGTCCTTTGTTGCTGTATTGCGGCCTTTCTCGTCAACGTGAAGCTTCAAGAGCAACAGGCGAAAAACGACCACATTCCCCAGTAAAAAAAGGACATTGGTGATTCTCAGCCAGAATGGTGAACAAATGACAACCAGATTATGCTTCAAAATTACGGCCAAAGGCTCGAGTATGGCCAGAGATGAGAAGTACAGTCCGGGTAGGGTTGTAATCTTCGGATCCCATCGTGAAAACTCGTGTTTACAGAATTCTTGTGCTTGCGGTATGTGGAAGACCTCGTCCAGATACGGCGTGGGTTGTTTTAGGAAGACCGTGAGGGATATTGCCATTGAAATGGCCACGAGTGCACTGCACACACTCTGAAATGGAAAGTCCGCCATGTTGAATTTTCAAACTCGTTCCCAGTGTCAGCTTTGTCGCTCGGATGACATTGTAAGATGTTGCCTCGTTTTCATTCGCCGCACGATGTGACACAATACAATACAATACATCTTTATTTTCAGAGGGTACCCTGATCAGTTTTCTCAATTGAAAACTGCTATCAACAGGGGCCCTACTTTAAAAATACTACATTATAAAATACATGATTTAAAATGTTACAGGCTATTAATTATAAAAAATTACGAAAGATTAAAAGGTAACGATAAAATATTAAAATACCAAACACAAAACGAGCTTGACCCTTGCTCTATGGTCATTTTTTAAAAAGAGTTTCAGAGTTAATAATTATATCACACTTGCACTGTCAAAATTGTACACTACTTCGCTTTGAAAAATTTACAATTTAGACTAGAGCTAAGTTAGACTCTTTGGGTAGAAGAGTCACCTAAAATCATGCATACGTACTTTGAAAACATTTTCGGCTATCTTCTCGACCAGAAGTTCTGTAACAACTGGTATTTAGTACAGCTTTAGAGCTGTAAAGCAAAGCCGTACGTGAAGGTTATCGGTGATACTAGCATGTGCTACAATTCCTGACAAAATTAGACTGCGAGCAGTCTCTTTATGTTCCTTAGAAACAGTCGAGCGGTTGAGGAAACACAAATTCCGAGCGGCGAAGCAGAAACTTGCTGTATGCTAATGGGAAAACAACTTTAACCGACATCAAAGTTGATAACTATTATTTTTACTTACTCAAGATTCCTGGTGGCGGTTTGTTTTTCTCAAGTTGCACATAAGCCTCATTTTATCAGCTGCGTCTTCTACTAACATATTTCAATCGAATACACAAGAGTAAAAAGAAGCAAGCTCCCAGCTCACATATTTTGGCGATCAGACAACGAATAGTCACCCCCCCTAACAAAATGTTACCCCTTTTGAAAAAATCTGGACCCGCCCCTACAAACCACCTCCTCCCCTGTCCCGCCGACGTACAAAGCTGTGACAGCCCTGCCCTTTCGGTATACCACTTTACTGAAGACAAGTAGATCTCGCTAATTAAAGTGAGTGTAAACAAGATGTTTTTAGCACTTAGGACACTTTTTTTATACAGTGTTTAGCATGTTCATTCTTGTTTTAAAATCACATTGCTACAAGCTAAGTTTTGTAAATTGTGCTATGAAAATGACCCACTAAAGTGAGTTTAACAAAATGTTTTCAACATTACAAGCTGTTGTATCGGGCAGAATGCCCTTAATATGTCATTACCTAAAGTTACACCACAGTAAGTTCAATTTTCAGTCAATGTCTTTTTAGACTAAAAGACCCTACCAAAGGCTATTTATAATTTTAGGCACTGCTTTATAAAATTTTAAAGCAGAACTCTCCATCCTATTAACTTATAATATAGTAAGTAAACTATTCTTGGTACAACATTATAGAACAAAAATACAACTAAGATGAGATGACCAGTTTTAGAGGAAATCTTTACAATACTGTTTTACTGTCACACTAAGTGACCAATATATACTAAATATAATATCCTCCGAAAAATACCACTAGAAAGTTCTTAAAAAGTCAATTCAAACATTCTCGAGTTTCAAGCTTAATTTAAGCTAAAGGAGCCGCTTGGCTATCTTGTGGCAAGCTTTTTTCGAAAGTCCTTTTACAATTTACAGCTGTAACAATCGAGTTCACTTGTAACAGCGAGTTTAAGAAGTACCAGGAAGCGAAAGCCTCGTATTGTTAAGAAAAGAACCGACTTCAAAAGATTGGAAAGTTAAGTATTCATCGCTTTACAAGCGATGAAAGGACTACTTCCTTTACAGCTATACAATATACAGCTGTTTGAGGACATGCCAACTACTGCAAAGGACAATACCACACTTGGAGCCTTTTTCTTTACACCGCGTATCATTTACCGACCAGTAAACGAAGCTAACGAAACCGCCATAGTACAACTGAAGCCAAATAGATTTGAGCTAAGGACAATAACTTGAAGTCGAGGCAAGACTGTGCTGTGCAATACATAATTTGCTGTATTTTACCGCACAGCTTAGCACTAGCCTCAACTTCAGGAGTTTTTGTTCGAACTGAAGCGTAACTGAAAGTGATCGGATTTGGGTTCCCATCAGGCTTTGGGGTCTTGGTTGAAGCTTTTTACAAGTAAATCTTGTTGGAAACAGTTGTTTATGAATATCAGGTCAAATCGAATGACAAATTAGTAAGTTGAGTCAACTTGGCGCCTTTTTGGCTCAATCATGTTTTTGTCAAGGTTATATTAATAACACATACACTAGTAATAGCAATAATAATAATATCAATGGCAACAACAAGTTGTTTTTATCAGGCGTATCAGAAAATAGATCCGATGCGCTCAAAATTGTCGCTTACTGGCTTCCAAGATTCATAAACGCGTGCAGCAGTCACTTTTTTAAATACCGTATTTTCTCGAATAAACGCCGCCATGATGTCAGTGCGGCGTTTAATAGAGGGCGGCGTTTATTTAAAATACTGTTCACAAAGATTGTGAACGTCAGATTGTCGTGCATCTGAGAGAAAACAGCTTGCTAGGTGAATTACTGTTGTATGCTACGCTCTTGAAACAGAGTTGTTTGCTATTAGAAGTAAAGACGCGCTAAGAAAGTGTTTTCGTATATGTGTCATATCTGATATAACTTGTACTTCCTTCTGTTTCCGTCTTGGATTTTCTATTTGTAAACTTAGTCAAGGTCAATAAATGTTGTTGTGGCTATTGACTATTTCATCTGAAACAAGTTTTATGACCTATGAAGTTCGCAAAGCTTCATAACTAATTGCTAGCGTCCTTCTTCCAGGGTTGCCACTGTAAACTAAATTACCAGCGTCCTTCTTAACACTACATTCACCTTCATTCCTGCTGAAGGCTAAAAACATACTATTCAGCTAATTGACGTTCTTTCTCTATATGTATGTTATAAATTTCTAGATTTCTAAGTTAACAACTCGGTCTCAGGCTTCACTCATTTTCAAGTGCCCATTGATATGACGCACCAGCGCACATGAGGCTGGTCACTATCAAGTGCTCGTGGGGGGTTTGGGTCGAAATCTTCGTTTCTTCATGTAGTCCAGGAACTGTCCCGGAAGCTCCTCCAACACGTCCTTGGCCAGCCGCGCACCGCTGATCACGTGACCCCCCTGCCCTCTCTGCCCGGTGTCGATGTAGTCTCTGAACGGCACAAACTGCAAAAAGCATGGTGGATTTAAGACTTTAATCTTTCCTGGCGGTGATTGAGGAAGTTGGGGTTAGGGGTTGGGGGGTTGGGGTGGGGTGGGAGATTTCTTTATTTATAACACTGAAAAACCAAGGCAAATAACTTTTTCAGTCGAATAGCGCTTAAAGACATAAACTTATCGAGCAGGATTTTTTGTTGCTTAAGGATGCTTAAGATATTTTTCGAAATGTTCCAACCATTTTTACACCCAACTCATAGTCGACAAAAATGAAAGTCTTAAGTGTTTTAATTTTCGTGTGAGAACAGTTCCACCCAAAACTGCTTATTTTTATAGACACCTGTCAAACTCCTTAAAAAATAACAATGTTATTATTGAAGCTAGTTGAGATGCGTTATTACATTTGGAACATGACTAATGCTCTAAACATTTTGAGACTGCAATTAATAAGAATCTTGTGTCATAACAAAAGTAGTTGTTGACCGCTTCGCGCAAAGCGTTCAGGGATCGACTTTCCGATAAGCAAAGCATGAAATCGCTTGCTGTGACTGGAATAATAAGGTGAAACGCAGCTCTCCAATAGTATGTTTTCTAAAAAAATCGTGCTTTTTGTCCGAATATCAATCTAACAATGCTTTGCGCGCACGTTCGTAACGTCAACTATGAGGCATGCAGTATTTACTTTATATATAAGCGGTATCAAACAGTAAATGCTATAACAGCCATTTCACCTTTGGGGAGCTCCATTCGATCTTAAAACTTTGAGCAATGCTAACAGAAAACTGTGCGTGAGCATTCGAGAATGTCAAAAACTAGGGACACATTTGCAACCCCTCAAGTTTAAAGCAGCTGAAAAGCTGAAATATTGAATTAATAAATTTTCTGAACTGTTGTTACTATTGTTAGTATCAGCTAGATTGCTATCACACCAAGTTCCAGACTTGAAGGTCAAATCCACCAACAGTCCAACAACAGGTTAATATTAAAAAGTTTTATTGTTCTAACCATCAAAATGAGACCCCCAGGGCCAGGTTACCAAGGAGTAACACTCCTCTTCGATATTTAAATTTTAATTGAAAACTTCAAAGTCTCAACTTTGTTAGTTGACAAATTTAAAGTTATTTGGATATAAAATTTGAAGCTGCCGTGCAACACACTATATCCTACGATTAGGCCAAGCCTGTCCGAAATGTTTATCTCCACTGTGAGTACAGCCGAAAGTAGTTTAGTTTAGCTTATTTGGTTCGTCACAGATTTATATACAAATACAACAATTACAATAAAAATAAATTAAAAAATAGAACAAAAAAGAAAAACTAAATACAGTGTGACAGGGATATGGTAACAGGACATGGTCCCAATTGAAGTAAACTAGCCAGCTGTGTTTGTCTGCCATTCTACAGCAAACTCAAACAGCAACTTAACAGATCTGGTTATCTCTATAAAACATTTCAAGCAAGTAAATGCTCTACACATATTAACAATTAAGCAATTGTTATGTTGCTTATTTGTTTCGCAGAGACCGCGGAGTAGGGGGGAGGCTGGGGG
>JAOBRG010364705.1:0-12300 GCA_027574985.1 Umimayanthus nakama | reverse complement strand
AGACATGCTAATAAGTTTCTTTCTTATGATAATTATTTTCGCTTCTCTAACTGTGCGAGCACAACCTTCGCCTCGGTCTCAAGTCTAAGCCTGGTTACCTTTCAGGAACCGTGAAATGGACTATTGGTTTGGATCATAGCATTATGATGTAATGTGCAAATTTAAACTGCGTTAACTTACAGCGTGTAAAGTGGGATTCTTTTTTTCAACTTTACTTTTATCAATCCGTTACACTTCAACAGGCATTGGTTTGAATTTTTAAATTTGTTAAAACAAATTCACTTGAAACTTAAATCTGCTTTTAACAACTTTAATATGAGCAGAGTTTTCCTTTTGCATTTTACCGTTTGTAAACGTGAGGTGAAAGGTGATAATTATTTGGAAAGTTTCAATAGTAGCAACAAAAGGAAACAAACTTTTAAGTTAAAAAACAACTTTTCTAGTCTTCTGCAATGTTTGTTAATTCACCGTTGAAGCATTTAGGATTCTGCTCTGTCTTCTCAGCCGTTTAAATCTGCAAACCCGCCATCTTTGTTAGTTCAAATCATCTTGCACTGATATACCAAGTATGGACAAGTGCCAACTTCGACGCGAAAAAAAAATATTAAAACAAAAAGAACGGTTTTACGAACGAGTTAGTTTAAAAATAACTGTAAGTAGAAACACAGTTTTTATTACCGCGTGGACTTGGTCTCCGCCTGACTTTTGAGATATCTCGCGACCCAATTACTTTTATAGTTTTCTTTCAATAGAAAACTTTATTTGAAATCTCTCCAAATCTGTTTGGTTGAGTTTTAAGCACAGAACGAAAGAACGCCAAGATTCAAGCGCCAGTAAAAGTTGTAGGATAGAGAGGCCGTAACAGTTTTAAACAACAATTCTTCATAAAATGAAGTTCCCTCCCCACCTCACAATTCTAGGAAACAACACACTAACCAAGTTTTAGTTTCTACTTGACTTTGGATTGCCAAACTTTATTTCTAGTAAAATGGTCCACTATGAAATCACAAGTGAACGGAGAAAAACTGGCTTCGGACCTTAATCCTCACATTTTATTCTTATCAGATCCCTAAAATTTAATGTTAAGATAACTGCCAGTAACCGTTCATAAACTCCCTTTAAAAGCTTTGCCGAACTACTGCCTGTAGGTACAACTAAATACTTTGGTTTCATACCAACATAAAAATATTTAAATATACGGTACAGTATATTCAGTTCAGATCAGGCGGACATTTTCATGGCCACCAAAGTACCACATACGTAAGGACAAACTAAGTCAGTCTTACAAATGAGAAGTGTTCTCACGGTATATGTACAAAATTGTGTGCCAGTTAAACTAAACCATTCTTCAAGGGACTGCTACCCCTGATTGTTATCATTATCATTACTGTGGTGCCTTAATCTATACAGTTAAAGCTAGTATCATCAAGTCATTTAACGACACTTTATGATTGCACGTTAATATCAACTGTTGTTAGTCTATTTTGCAGAAAGCTCCCAATGTAAAAGAACAAAATTAGCCTGACTTGGAAAGAAGGTATGTTATTTTCTTCGGGTTTTCACTGTTACGCATGTAAATAGCATCAATAATCCCTTTTTTGACATTTTTACCAAAATCAAAGGAAGATAGAGTGAGAAGTGTTACCTCTGTACCGTTTAGAGTTAAATTTTGCGGTTAATATTTTAAAATCTGCCGGTTTCATTATTTACCTCCGGGGGGTACTCCCATATAGTTTTGCTGGGTTGTGCCGCTGAGCTCACGAAAGCCCTACCATTTACAAGAGTAAATTTTGCAGACTTTGCGACCCTATACCAGAGTAAAAAACACTCAATTGTTCATGGGTCTCTATTCTAAACCAATTTTCTATGATTACTAGACCCTATCCCAGAGTAAATGGCTTGAAAACCATTCTCTTTCCAGCGGCACATACCCGTATAGCCAATATGGAAGTACCCCCCGGGTACTTACCAATATCTATTGCGCACTCAGACATTTTAAACAGGACGAAAAATTAGTTATTGATAAGTGCAGAGAAACAGGGGTCTGCAAGGGGTAGCAAATGGTCCCTCTTATTTTCGAAATCCTCGCAAAGTTAAGCCGTTGCTCGAATGTTCGCGCACAAATTTTCGAGTTGCTTGCAAAAGTAGAGCAGTCTTGCTCGAACGCTAGTTTTCTAAAAAAAGCCAAATGCTCGAATGCTCGTTTTTATAGTTTGAGTCACTTTATCAGTGCTTCTTACCGAGTAGTTAATGCATTCTGATCTGTCATTCGAGGCCACCGACAACTCTAAGCATCCTAGCAGTAAGCTTGGCGAAGCTTGGACAGTAGGACAATTGGAGATGACTCTGTTATATGATACGCAGTCTATGTATGCTGGGCTGTGACAAACCTTATTGGATAATCCGGTGACGGTGCGTGTCACCGGTGTGATCAAGAAGACATTGCAGCTCAATTTTCAATTACTTCATCAATTGATTTCGCTTTCTCGTTGTTCGCAAATTGTTTGTTTGCTCGTTGCTCACCAAATATTTTTATTTGCTCGGAGCTCGCCAAACGTTTTTTCAAACGCCAAGACCATTTGCTACCCTTTCTGCAGTGCTCTTGCACATGGTTGATTTCGGTACATATTCCCTAGATTTGCTTCTTTATTTCCAAGAAATCCATACAAACATCCACAAAATCCTTAGTGTTAATGCATCGATCAAATCGAAGCTTAAACATCCCCCCCGGGCAATCCCCCGGGCATTTGAACTTTCGAAATTTTTATGGTCAAATTCCCCACCCCCGGGACAAGATTGCCTATCAAATGCCCCACCATTTATGATGGATTTGTGATCAAATGCCCCCACCCCTGGGACTGAAATTGAAAAAGTGCATTGATTTCTCGTTTCTTTGTACTTTACAAAATCGAACTGCCATGCGATGATTCATTGTTATATTGAAAATTGTACATCCTAGAATCACAGGTACGTGCTTAAAAGGTTGGGCGATTTAAAATGTAGTATTTTGTTTCAGAAATGCTTTGATTTATGTCATCCGAGTTCACTGTGGGAACTATGAATCGTTTGATCAGGTATTTCGGTTTTGTTCAAATGCCCGACCCCCGGGACACATCATGGTGTCAAATTCCCTCCCCGGCGGGCATGAAAGCTGGTCAAACGCCCGGGGGTTGCCCGGGGGGGATGTTTAAGCTTCGA
Source organism: Umimayanthus nakama (assembly GCA_027574985.1). Classification (NCBI taxonomy): domain Eukaryota; kingdom Metazoa; phylum Cnidaria; class Anthozoa; order Zoantharia; family Parazoanthidae; genus Umimayanthus; species Umimayanthus nakama. Next base: position 9,102 of record JAOBRG010364705.1, on the reverse strand, counting down.
TTTGATCGGTGCATAACGTCTTACGTAACAAATTTATGTTGCATGTCGAGGAAGTAAATCGCACAAAGTTAATTCGACACCCACTGACTTTTCGAAAAAACTCTTTCAACTTGAAACTGTTTTAATCGCCTCAAATCTATCCAAGACAACTTTTGTTGCTACTAAAACTGTAATACCTTATTTAAGAGGCCGACCCAGATCTGTACAAGAGAACGCCCGTTGCTCGAGGATAAAAACAATGTGTCCAAGACAGTTTACGAGGGTGTAGAGATGCAGACCAGCGGTTTTCTTAGATCTTGCGCGAATCAAACAGGTTAATAAAACTGTAGCCTTACCTTGTGATCATATTATAACTAATAGTTCATTACCACATACACAAAAACACATTTAATACATGGCTTAAATGTAAATGTCCGAAAACAATAAGAAAACAAAAATAGACAAGTGAATTATTAAATACATAAGCATGGCTTATAGCTTACATGACAGAGCTCATTGGTGAATGGAAAAAATTAGCTGAAGTTAAAAGTAGCGATAGTTGTAACGTACTGACATATTTTAGATGGGCTCCCTGTGGTCTCACTTGCACGCATTCATAGTGTTTGGGTCGTACGTACTGGGCGAAAAGTTTTGAGCCTCGCTTTCTTTCATGCGCAGTGTCCAGTTCATAGCGGTGAACTAATGAACACTTCGTGGTCGTGGTAAGAGTTTATAACAGACTAAAAATATAAAATGAGTCTTGTTGATTAAAGTGTTCAGAAAAGAAAAAAGGTACATGTAGTATTACAGTTTTTAAAATTCGAAGCGCGACGAAATGAAAACTCCGTTCAGGCTTGAGCTCGGTTGAAGCTGGTAATCTTTACTTTATGTATTAAAAAGTTAAACGAATAAATTAAAAACGCGGCTAAGATCTCGTTTGGATACTCCACTTTAGACTACCAGAAAACTGTATCTGATTAATGTTTTTGAGGTAAAAGACGTCAAGATTTGTTTGACATTGTTTAAAAATTCAAGCGTTTGTTGAGTAAAAACGAAAAATAATCGCGGAAAAAATGTGGTCTACGCACTGCCTGCGACGATCAACTGCCACTGGTTTGGAAAACTAAATTCTGCAGCGGCGACACGATCGAGCACATTACAAGATGTGGTGCTAAACTGAGCATAAATAAAACATTACTTTCTTGTAGTCAATATACATTCGGAGACTGAAAGTAAGGGTTGAAGAGGCTGTACTAACAGACTATTAAATTGCTTGATCTCCTGGCAATAAGTTAGCACGTGTAGGTATTTTTTAAAAGGATTTCATTACACGGATAAAAGTATAAAAATACACTGTAAACCAGTCAATCAGAGGCCAGTATTTTTTGTAGGGGCGGAATTAGACGGATAACTGCTCTGCCTATACTATAGTGTTAACTAACGAGTTATATATTAGTAGAGGTAATCATACGACTTTGAGTGCAATTTGGAATTAATTTGCACGAGTGAGTTTTTCAAAAAGTATCAAAATTTAACGAGCCCGCAGGGCGAGTTTAATTTGAACTTTTTGAAAAACTCACGAGTGTAAATTAATTCCAAATTGAACGAAAAAAGTCGTATTATTACTTGTTAATAACATACATGAAAAAATGCAATGGTCGATCATTTACCGGAAGAAAGGGTTCGTGTCTCCTTTTGTGAGTGTTTGGAAATTCTTTGGAAAACTTAGGAAAAAGCACCGGAGAGTGCAAAAACATACATTCCGACAACTTTCCGAAATTTAAAAAAAAATTCAAAAATTTTCGGAAATCTTCGGAAAAACCGGCAAATGTCGCAAAATGCTAAAAACAACATTCCACTATTTTATGAAATCTTCGGAAATTGTCGGAAGTTTTCGAAAAAGTTCGGATTTCTTCGGAAAGAATCGGAAAATGTCGGAATCTTTTCAAAATGGTTTTCCGACACTTTTTCGAAATTTTCGGAAATCTTCGGAAAATTCTCGAAAGTTATTGGAGGTTTAGGAAAATTTTTATAATATTCCAATCTCTCACAGCTGTGGACTGAAGATTAGATTCGAAAACTTAGATTTGTAATTTGCACTGGTATTACGCTTTTTGCACTGGTGTTACTCTTTAACTGCACTGCTCTCAGCCAATCAGAATCGAGTAATTTTTTCATGTATGTTATTATTTATAAAACAACCTACACGCGTGCAGAACCGGTGCTATTAAAAACGCAACATAATAAAATGCTTATTTTAAAACCTCGATCTTTCGGTCTTTACTAGAATACCAAACGTCAGTCTCGACCTCTCTACCGCGCTGTTAATACAGCAAGGCCTCAGTTTGATATTTCCCGCAGTGACCTCAATCTCGAGCCAGTGGCGGATCCAAGGGGCGCCAGTGCCCCCCCCCCCGAATCTTCTTTTGGTTTTTTCTTTTACAAAAGTAGCAAAAAATAGTACTAAACAAGTACGAAATTCGTCTGAAAATGTTGGAAATGGACATTATAGAGACGCAAATTTTCAAAAATTTCTGAGGGGCATGCTCCCAGACCCCCCTGGAAAGCACGCGCCTTCGGCGCTCGTTGGTGCCCCTCCCTTTCGAAAATCCTGGATCAGCTGCAATTTTTCTTGACCAAGACTTTTAAAAACATTTCTCTCACCCGTTAAAACTAAACCTGTGTTAATGGGACACAACGCATACAAAGTCACATGGTTTGTTATTTTAATACAACTGACAAACTGGCACAAACCAATTTTTGCCCTCACGGGACATCTATTTTGAGATGGTTCACAATAAGTTTTACGTCAACAGGTCAAAAATATATTATATATATTCCAATTCCGATTCAACTGAAGAAAAAATTCAGCTGACAAAGGAAGTTAAAATTTTCAAAAAATTAAAATGACAAAGATTCGACGTGCACAATTCAAATCTTCAAGAGTTCTTGGCTGATACTGTTTCAGTTATACTACAAACTACCGATTTATTTTCCTTGTTTTTTTCTCAATTCCATCACTCTTTACTAAAATTGTAATTTAAACAAAGAGCTAACCTTTTTTCTCACTATTTATTATTAGTACAGTGCAAGTGCATAAAAATAGAAAAAGATAACAGACCCCAAAACACAAAGACATATGTACATTATACATTAGGATTCTGTGCTACCTTGTACTCACTAAAATTGTCGTCTCATATTTTTTGCTAACTGGCTATCAAAACAGTTATTCAATTTTTGGTTGTGTTTTTTCCCTCCCGAAAACGAGAAAGAAAAAGTAACGGACCTGTCACACAAAGATGGAACCCTCAACACCCTATACCACCACAAGGTTGATCAAACATGAACGCTTTCAATTGCCTTTTTGTTAACTTCATTCTTAAAATATTTAAAAAAAAACCTTATCATTTGTGCTGTTGGTTGTCATAGCAACTAAGCACAGTATTCGCCAAGTAAACCCAATCACGGTTTGATACAGGCAACAAAAATCACTTAACGCTTGAAATGCAAGATTTCCAATCACAGACCAACGAGCAAAACTTATTAGCAAAACTAGCAATTGAAGTCAAAAACGACCACAATGAAGGATTCTGTTTTCTGACCCGGCTGTTACAAAAAAGCATACCAAAACCTGAGAAAAAGCACTGTACATTAATTAAATTCTTAGAATTTCGTCTGGTAACACCAACGTTTTTGTATTAAGTAAATATTTCGAAGTACTGGATTTATTTTTATATATATTTTGTTAAAAAAAAAGCTGTTTACTTGTAGCATCGGTTAAAAATAAATGGCCACATTTTGTTAATGAACGTTCTACATCACAGTAGCAGTGTTGAATTGCAGTGTCCTGGCTGCTGGGCGGTAGTTGGTGATAAATTGTCTGGCTTGCTCTGTCAGAAGCTGTTGGTCAGGGGTTTTTCCGCATGCAACTTGCTCCCATGTTGCGTCCAGCTGGAAAAAAAACAAACAAACAAACAAACAGTCAATCAAGTTAACGCCCGCCACAGACATTTTTAGGCAACTTACAGTTTTTAATACCCGAATTTGAGACTTATTTTTCTTTCAATCTCTTATTCAGCTCGTGTAATTTAAATCTCCTGTTCTACCATGCAACGTTAGTCTTGGCATAAAACAAGAAAGGAAAATGAACCCTTTCAACATGCACTGGGAGACTAGTTTTTAAAAAACTATTTTGGGTTTGATCAACAAAGGTTGATATGGTATGTTTTTCGCCTTTAAGGTTTGGTTTGAATAGTCTGCTCCGACGAAGGGCTAACACCAATACATACACCAAATCTCACAGGCTAAAAACATACCTTATCAAACTTTGTTGATCAAATCCACTTTTAACATACAAACAATTTCCATACCATTACCAGAGAGCCACGATAGATGTTTTTGAACAAAATCTAAGAACTTTTCCAAGACCTTTATAGGGAAAAAAAAAATCAAAATAGGACTTTTTAAGACTTCATAGGAACCCTGTCCCAAAATATGATGGATCATGAGGCAACAAATGTTAGACACTTTCCATGATAAACAAGATCATACCTTCACAAAATCTATACAAACTTTATAACGGATAACGACAAAAAAAAAGTTCGCATCAGCAACACTCAGAGGCGAACGTCCCGTCAAAGTTGCTCCCGACAGAGAGAATACGTTATGATTTGGATGCACCAAAACTCACTTTCATTCGCATTACATTTTTAATGCCTTTTTAGACCTCAAAAAAAAACTTCTAGCAAACTTCTAAAAGACCTTTTTTAGCCTAAATCTACAAAAAGGAAAATAAAGGCGTTTAATGATATGCGGGAGCCCTTTGAAGCTGCTGCAGTGAATTGACCATATTTATGATTTTGCATGACTTAACTTTTCATAGTTAAATCAAGATATTCGAAACGTCAAACATCCACGACTTCCCAGGTTTCCCATGCCCCGTACAAACCTTACTAACAAAAATTCGAAAGCTTGGCTGGCTTGGGCATGGCGTCATAATAACATGTAGTTTTTCAAGAAATCACAAGAAATTTACAATTCTTCAAAACTGGGAAAATGTAACCTCAATCAAAAAAAGGTTTTTAAAATCGTGTACACGTCTTAATTTGTCTACGGGCCTTGCCCATTAAAAAGTGGAAGATAAAGATCTACCTTGGAGGGTGACTTTGTTGGAGTGTCTTGAAACCTTAGTAATCGCATTGGATTTCCTTTTCTCTTGCTTTTCTGCAAACAATATAAACAAGACGCAACTTGTTACTATGACATTCAGGGTTGCCACTGTTAACTGGATGTGAAATTCAAGGACTTTTTCAGGACTTTCCAGGAACTTTACGCCGATGCTCCAGCCAAGCACTCTAGGATGCTCCCCAAGGTCGATCCTCGATCGATGGAGGCCTACTACTACATAAAACAGCGGCATACTACACGTCCTGCACTGGTTTGCCGGAGGGCATCGACCTATATCTGTCTAACACTCACGTCACGAGACCTTCATAATTTGCTAGACAAAAAGGTTTCCTTTTTTTTGAGTTTCGTAAGAAAATGTATTGTATTGTGGCATTTTCAATTTGTTCCATATTTAAGGTAGGCCCTATGTATGTTTAAACGAGATAGATAGCACTGTCTACCACCCTCACAAAATCAAATGGTCTGCCCCTAAACAAGAAATAAACTTCAGCCGACGAAATAAACTGAAGACATGTAGCAATAAACAGTTGTGTGTTCTACCTTGGAGAAAATGAACTAAAAGAAACAGACAAACACTACACCAAACATATACTGTTGTCAGGCCAATAAACAGCTTAGTTAAACTGCTGTCTGTGAGAAATGCAAGTACAGTATTTGAACAGCACTGCGTCAATTCACCTGGCCAAGAGAAGCTTCTACATCACCAGGAGATAAGAAAGTTTTAACGCCAGTTCTCTGTGCGTTGTTCGCACTTACTACTGCTTGCTGACTCGCATGGGTGATGGGAGTTGCAAAGGCATCTTTACTTCCGAACACTTCGCTGGTTTTCACAACTGTTGTGTCAGGCTTGGTTGGGGATGGAAGCAGCGAAGTGTGCGCGATGCCGGAATCGTCCTGAAGAACAAAACATACTTTAGGCATCTTGTAAAACCAAAATCAAACGAAGTCCCACACACTACAGAGAAAGGATAAAGCAAACATCTGTTCCTGGAGCTAAACACGTACAATTTTAAAACGTTTTAAAAATTTTTTTAAAACCCACTTTTTAAAACTTAAAATCTATTTTTTCTTCAATTTTCTTTAAAAGTTAAAAGACGGGCCAACTTATGTAATTTTTAGCTTCTTTTCCATCATGCAACATAAAATAGGGACATAAACGAGACCTTTCCACATGCAACGTGCGTCGATTTCTGGACAAAAACTTGCAACATTTGTCGCTTGCATCAAAACTCCTCGAGAAAAGAAAAACTGTTTTGAACAATATTTGAAACTTCACCAACTTTAGTCCTTAAGACGTAAAAACCGCGAATACTTACTGTATTAACAGAATCCCTGCGTATAGCTACTGGAACCGGGCTGGAGGAGTTTTCCCTTTTTACCGACTCATCGTTGTCATAGAGGGCCCGCGACACCGCATCTGAACTGTCAATACTATTATACTTCTCATCCAAAGACGTCCGCACATTTCTACCCAAGGTTTTCTTTGATTCAGAATACGAGATCTGAAAACCACTTTCTTCCTCTTCACGTTTGATAATTTCACTGAAATCTTCTTCGAAGTGACTTGGAGTCTGCAGAACAGAAAATTTATCGTTCCACGTTTAGTTTCAAAGTAATAAAAAGAGGAGGTTTTTCTCCCTACAACTCAAAGTGCTAGATGGAGCTGGTATAGAAATGATTTAATTTTAAAACTCGAGAAGACTGCAGAAGGCGGTCAAAAATTTAGTTTCAACGTTTTTAGTTGGTTCAAACAGTTTATCCCAGCACTAACTGTTATGTTTAACAACATTTGAGGAATATTTGAGGCTCTATCCGCGACGAAACTAAATGACTACGCAACGAAACGCAACACAAAACTTATGAACGCATGCAGCTTACTGTAGCCATTTTAGTCTGGTTGAGAACCTTCAACGCATTCTTGAATGGAGTTGGAGTTCTTGGCGACATTGTAAGAAGTGATCTCCTAATTCTTGGAGTACGGAACGGGTCCTCGGCAGAGCTGGATTCACTGTCAATTGGAGTGTGCAGAGTAACATTCTCTGCTGGAGTAGCTTTAGTATCAGCCGGTGTTGATGTTACCACTTTACTCTCACAACCAGCTGGGGTATTCAGAAACTGAGATGGTGAAAAGGGTAGGGACTTGATTGGTGTGCTGCCTTTTGGACTGAACGGCGTTTCCAGGAGTGTGGAGCTCGAGATTGCACTATTGTCTTTGTCAGCAGCCTGTTAAAATCATGAAAGTATGTCAAGTCACTAAAACAAGCCACTATTTCAGAGATTAGGATGAAGGAATACGGTTTACTCTACTTTTACTGTACGACACTCACGGTTGACTGAAACGAAGTACAAATGAACACAAAAAAAAATAAAGTATGGAAGTAGATTATGATAAAATTTAAATTGAACAGTCTTACATATGCCCCAGATACACATGAACTACAGGTGATTTATACATGTTTTAAATTTGTGATACCTTTCTTTTCCGACCCCTACGCAGTATTGTTGGAGGAGTGCTGAATCTTGTTTGGATTACTGGTGAGGTGATTGGAATAAGTGACCTGAAATAGATCAAGGAACAATCGTGTTTAACACTTTACTGGATTAATGCCCAGGGAAATACAAACGATTGGAAGAACTAGATAATCTTATGTCCAATTCACACAAACACTTAAACATGCTTTAATGTTGTTTAACTAAACAGGTCAAAACTTTCTTCAAGCACAGGAAGACTTTCGGCTCAAAATTTATAGCAAACAATTTTTGAAAACAGCCATCCAAGTTGGATTCAGTCCCGAAGATTTTTGTGCTTGCTATTTAAAAGAATTAACAACTTGGAAATGCCAGTTTAATTAAACACGTTTTTGTGTGAATGCAGCTTTAGTTAAGGAAACTAACGCAAAATCGAAGGCAAAGTTTTCAACTCTGGAAAAATAACACGAACAAAACAAGTAAAAGACTCTTGCTTGTGACAAAGACGGAGAATGTTTAATTATTTCTGAAAGCAACATCTGATAAGAATACAGGTAACAAACATAGCGCGCGCTGGGAATACTTGGACGATCACGATCCTGATCAAGTGCCCGCGCCGATTTCGAAAGATTTCAACTTTCGAGAACTTCCTTGATATTAAAATAATACCAACCAAATGTGGCAACTTATACTAAAACTTATTGGAAAACAAGATTTTGGAAAAGGGTATCACATGTTGCTATGGCAACACTGTTTTTGAAGCCATGTTTACTCAAATTTTGACTTTTTAGTATTTTTCTCCATTAATTTACAAAATCTTTGAAACAAGTGCTAACTATTGGTCTCAAAGGCAATTCATCGATATTCCCTGCAAAATTAACTATGTTACACGTGGCCTGTGATGTCAAAGGTATTGCGTAATACCTTTTTTGAAATCCAAGATGGCGGCCGTGTACTTTGTCAAAATTGAAAGCTTATCTTAGTCAATTTCCATTTGAAAACGTTGAAAACAGACTATTAGCGTTAGATACTAGGAATTTGAGTAAAATTTGAAAGCTATAGTCTAAGAACTAATGTTTGAACTTCAAACTTTCGCTGAATTAAACTCTCTTTGTAACACTCAATGTCTTAAAAATACTGTTGTTTATAATAAAAAGGAAGTTTTAAATACATATTTTGCACCGATGTTTGTCGATTTTTTAAGTCAGAGACGTCTCTAAACTTTTCTACATTGGTTAGGAAAATTCTGGTAAAAATCAAAAATGACGTATTGATGACATCATACACTGATTAAATTACACCAAATTAATTAGTTTATGATTTTGTACTACCTCATTAAGTTTCATTTCATTATCGTTAATTGTTTTAAAGCTATGGGCCGCGGGCACTTTCCTAGCCAGCGTAGCTTGGCGTTCTAGTCATTCGTGAAGGCAAAAAAGGCGAGTGGCGAAAAAGTTGGCCGCGAAG